>JARBER010155669.1:0-10762 GCA_030265075.1 Balanus glandula
GCGAAGCTGCTTGTCGCTGGATGGGTGCGTGCGTGCGTGCGTGCGTGCGTGTATTTCCTGCGTATCTGTGATCTATGTAGGTGTCATTAGCAGGGGGCTGCTGGCGGGGGCGGCGCGTCCGAATTCTGGCCGTTAGCGGGTTATCGATCGGTCGGCCATCGTTAGCGGGGCCTGCCGACCCCTACACACCCCGCGGCGAACCAGAGGGGCCCAGGTCGACTGGCGCTGCTTTGGAGCTGGCGCGACGCTAATGGGATGCTGATGTGATGCTGATTGAAGGCTGATGTGACGCTCATGTGACATTAATGTCACATGTGTGTGCACTTTGTGTGACGCTCGTTGAAATATCGCAGGCGGCCGTCAAGACAGACGATGGGTATGTAGGGGGATAACATATACGCAAGCGCATGCGATATGATTCCGGATGTTTTTCGATATATAACGTTGAAAAGAGAGGCGAGAGAGGTCCGAGTGCGAGAGACGAGGGCGCTAGCGGCCGACCGACCGACCGACCGAATAACTTCCAGCTGACAATGTGGCTCGCCTGGGAAGGTTGCCAGCGACCGCCTCCGCAGCAGGAAACGGAGCCAGAAGCTGGATCAGCAGCAGGGAAGGAACAGCGTCAGGGGCTGTGTCGGCAGCAGAGCAGGCTTGATATGGAAACTGTACGGCATTGTAACTCAGCGTGGCTATAATGAAGTGCGGTGATCTGTGGGGCCGGAAGGATCAGCGAGATTAGTGGTGGGATTTAAGTAGGGTAGTGGATGGTGGGATCTGATGGATCGGTGGGTAGATGGTGGGATCTGAGGGATTGGTGGGATCTGAGGGATCGTTGGGTAGATGGTGGGATCTGAGGGATCGGTGGGTAGATGGTGGGATCTGAGGGATCAGTGTGTGGACGGTATGAGTGGGAACTGTGTGTGTGTGTGTGTAAAGGGTGGATGAGATACCCGATCTCCTGGCATGTGCTGTGAATGGCAGCTGTTCTTACTGACCTGGGTCTTCTGCTGTGACGTGTAAAGTAGACAAATGCGTTGTAGCCTGCTGACCTGAATGCCCTCTGACATGTCCCTGACCTGACCTGACCTTTTTGCCCTCGGGCATGTCCCTGACCTGAATTTTCTGCCCTCAGGCACGTCCCTGACCTGACCTTTCTGCCCTCGGTCACGTCCCTGACCTGACCTTTCTACCCTCAGGCACGTCCCTGACCTGACCTGTTTCTGCCCTCAGGCACGTCCCTGACCTGACCTGTTTCTGCCCTCAGGCACGTCCCTGACCTGACCTGTTTCTGCCCTCGGGCACGTCCCTGACCTGACCTGTTTCTGCCCTCGGGCACGACCCTGACCTGACCTGTTTCTGCCCTCGGGCACGTCCCTGACCTGACCTGTTTCTGCCCTCGGGCACGTCCCTGACCTGACCTGTTTCTGCCCTCAGGCACGTCCCTGACCTGACCTGTTTCTGCCCTCAGGCACCGTCCTTGACCTGACCTGTGTCTGCCCCCAGGCACGTCCCTGACCTGACCTTTCTGCCCTCAGGCCCGTCCCTGACCTGACCTGTTTCTGCCCTCAGGCCCGTCCCGTCCCTGACCTGACCTGACCTGTTTCTGCTCTCAGGCACCGTCCGTCGCTACCTGGAGCGGTTTGCCTCCGCCGACACGCTGGTCATCCTGGTGGTGGACGCCATGGACGCCGGCATATACGAGGTGCTGATGCCGCTCTACTTCCCCCGAGACGACCGGGAGGAGGAGTGCGCCCGCTTCCAGCTGCCCGTGAGTGAAGCCGCCGCGCAGGGGAGTGTTACCGTGCTGACAGTGTGAGGGCGCCGCGCAGGGGAAGGTTACCGTGCTGACAGTGTGAGGGCGCCGCTCAGGGGAACATTACCGTGCTGACAGTGTGAAGGCGCCGCGCAGGGGAAGGCTGCAGTGCCGTGCTGACAGTGCTGACTGCCACTGCGGACCGTATGGCAAACGGTGTGCCAGAGCAGATTTGCGATGAGTTTGCAATGAAAATCGAAAAGCCTGTTTTAAATGGCCGATCATTATAAAAGTAATACGGCACACACGTTTGCGAAATGCTATTTCCGCGTATGCTTTCTGCAGTGCTCAGTGTAGATCAGAAGATAGCGTTACTGAATACGTTATGTAATTATAATTATTGGTATACGTGTATGTAAGTATTGGTATACACACCTATGGGTTTGTTCGCGTCCTAAAAGTATTACTTTAGATGCTCCGGTATTATTGAAAAATATTGCAATTTACAACGTTTTTCAATTGATCTACAATGATCTGATGAGCACCAGTATGCATTAAGCATTCCTATTTTTTCTCAACTGATGCACCAGCATTCTAAGTTCTGATAGGCTTGCACTCCACAATGTAGAGGGTGGATGTTTGCACACCATGACGTGCCAGCCCTACTACCCTAGGATATGCAGGGAGCAGAAGACCGTGTCTTCAGTCGCCATATGGAAACATTTGTCTGAATACGTAAGGTGTCCGCTCCAAGTTTGGTCGATGACCCAATGACTGGCACTTAATTGGTCTGCATATCCGAGCCGACTTAACACGCGTACTGCCTGGGAGAGGGGGGACGGGGTGCATTCCCCTCCCCAAACACTCGTCGAGTTTTGTTCATGAATAACAGTAAACGGAGGCGCGCAGCCGCCAAATTTTAGACGGCTGTTGGATCTTTAATGACACTGATGGTGCGATATTTTTCGCTTAGATCACCTCAGTGCAGGTAACCATTAACCAAGTCAAGTCAAGTATGACCTCTCAGAATATTTGCAATCTTGCCAGAGCCAAAGTGGTTGACCAAACGGTTTGGATCCGACAGGATGAAATCAGGTGATTTGAGCTAACTTGAAACGCTCGTTAATCCTCGGCGTGTTATCTCTTATAAGCGGTAGACCTGACTCAGCCCGACCGTAACGCTTTTGTGGAGCTTATATCATTGGATTCCCGGATCGGATTGACAAGTAGCCACCGCCATCTTATAGTGCCCATTCAATGCATTATGTTATTGACATGCTTCATCTCACACACCAGCAATAGCGTGGTGCGTTAACTCAGGGTGTCTGTCGCTATTCTGCTTTAGCTAAGCTGCTGCAAAGTTAACATTGATTTAACTCAGCTTAGGCATTATTTATGTGACTTAAATAGGTCGCTCAATACAGTATTGACTTATTTCGACGGCTCTAACACAGTCATGCAATTTTATATTACTCCAGCATGTTCTTAATCAGTTGTTTCTTAAAAACAGGTAACTTGATGTTCCAAATGTATTGCTGGTGCTGCGGTAGCTATTGACTGATGCTGGGGTAGCTATTGACCTTAGGTCAGTTCTGATGAAACGTTGGTGAGCATGGCAGTCATGGGCGCCACATAACGTCAGTAGTTGTGGTGCCCTTAGGCCCATAATATAATCATCATGGCGTTAATGAGTGGCATTATATTGTATTGTTCCTCTAACGTTTTTGCTCACGTCTCGTGATATAGACAGTTTTATCCAGAGCACTCATATATTGCCGTAATTTGACCTTGGGCGACCTCTGATGTCCTCATTTAACATTGACCTCACCAATATCCGTTCGATAAAGCTCTCACGATCTATTTACCAACATTTTCTACTTGTCGCTACGTTGGGATTTTTTTGGGTGGGGGTATTGTTAATAGTAAAGCAGCTCTATGTTGGGGGAGAACCATGACAGTGCGTTGGATAAAACAAATCACTAGTAATGCAAATTAATGTATAATTTCTTGAAATACGAGTAATTTCGGTGCGGTATGTTAAATGTGCATTGCTTGTAAGGCTGGATTATGATAAGTTTGGAGCTGCAGTTACAATGAAGAGTGCATTGATAAGTGTCGGCACTATTAACATAAATATCTCGGCTGTTTGAAGACACTTTTAGATCAGTTCAAAGCTCACTATTTAATTCTTGTAATAGGGACATAAGCCGCAAGACATGGTTTTAGTAAAGAATATGTTTCCTTACTTCGCCTAATACTTCTTATCGACGTTTACCACTGAACATTCTTCGGATATCTTTGTGTGTGGAAAATTAGGAATTCTGAATTGATATTTTGCCTCCTGTGATTGAAAGGTTTTAGCTTAGACGGTGGTTATTTCTGTTATAATATATATATATATATCTATATATATATATATACGTATACATTTTCGAAGTCCAATTGGGCCAAAAACTACAAAAACTATTGGTGAAATGAATGCAGCTCTTATTCCGTCCGATCAACCAGCTATGTCTATTCCCACTTTTCAGGATACCAATTGTAGACGTGTTAACCGGCAAACACCTAAATATGTAAACTGTCGCTGTGTTCGCGTGTTTGGCTGAGCTAGTTCCAGGTGGTAATATCCTATAATTGACTGTCGTAGCACACTTGCGTGATGTTTCCCGCAAATTTCCGTCACGTGCCAGGTGCTGAAACTTTTAGTCGCTGTTGTCATGGTAACGTGAGTTGCGTGAAATACGACGCGTGTGGCGCGCTGTCTGCCGTTATTTGAGTTCGTGTTTCAGCCGTTTATTCTTGATGTTTGTATATCCGATCCGATTAATTGATGTGGCAGAAATGAAAGGCGTGTGAGGTCGAGATAGTTTCTTTTCAAAGCCGGTGAATAAATATATATTAAACCACGAGCAGGAATAAAAATAAGTTAAACGTCGAGCCGAAGACGAAACGTTCAAGTAATTGTATTACTGCGAGTGATTTAACCCTCGCTTGACCGGGGTCACTCGTGTTTCACTCTCACATAATCACTCGAAGTGTTTCTAACAGTATCAGCGGCGTCTTCATGGACAGAAATATATTTTTGGCAGAGATCAAGGTCAAGGTCAGGTCACAAAAGGTCAATATCAAATTTTGTCTAGAAAGCCATAAAAAAACATGTTTCATAGGTCATTTCAAATGTATAATTAAATGATAATTGCTATTTGACCATCCGAACTCATTTCAATCTGGACAAGGTCACGTTCAGGTCAAGTCAGGTCACGTGAGATAAAATTTCAAAAATGATAACTTTAATTTAAATGATGTTTGTAGACCAAATTTTCAACTAAAGAAACCCACGATGGTGTCATTTGTTTATCAACCCCCAAACGCATTTTCAAAATATGACGTCACAATTTATCGTACTTGGGAGCAATAAGTCAGTCAAAAATAATAAAAAATATTGTTTTGAAATTGTGTATGGGTATTGTTCATGTGTAGGTACATGACATATATTCCGGCCTTTTGAATAGCTTTGAAATGTTTGGGTTGTGAATATTTTTCCAAAAAATCAAATGTTTTAAATTTTGGGGATCAAAATCCAAACTTTTCAAAAACTGACAGTTTTTGGAAGTTGTAGTCATTGCAATTTGGTATGTTTTACTGTCTTCAGATTGCACTTAAATTCAATTGTGTTCTTCGTGCGGCCTGTCAAACATATGCTGGTTTTATTGTAGAAGGCGTGTCTAGTGACGTCACTAAAATCCATATACCTCAAGCATTTCACGGATTTTTTTTCACAAAAGATGTTAAATTGATGTAGGATGAGGTACCCAAAGCTTAAGCTCGATATCCCTATTGTGCTCTGAATGATCTCGAATATGTGTCAGGGGGTAATATTTGCCCCCCGAGCGATGTTTCAGTGAGGTCTACGGCTGACGAGTCGCGCTCGGCGGCCGATTGCTGAGTGACGGTGCCTTGGCCCTTTGACGTACAGTCCCCTCCAGAGTCCTCCTCCGAAGGCAACAGCTCTGAACTTACGGTCTAATCGGTGCTGCATGCAGCGGAATTAAAAAGGTCGTATTGAACTCAACACCGATATATCGTGGGTGAACTCAAACTAGTTTATTGTAATTTCGTTGTGTACAGCACCGTTTAGCAGGTCTTAGGGAGACTGTACACATAACTTTGTGGGAGACTGTACATAAGACTCTTATATCTGCTTGGCATACTGTGCATTTAGCTTATTTTAATACGCATTTAGTACTTTTAGAAGTTGAGTTTGTACTGCATCCATTTACTACACTATGTAACCAAGCCATGTACGGAAAACAACAAACAGCTGATAGGCGGCCTCTGCGCACGGAGAGGTCTCAGGCTGGCGTGGTTGGAGACTGTTATGTGCCTTTTGTGTCACTCATTAATAACCTTAATCCCAATTTGTTGGTTGTTTTGACTGTTTTCTAGATTGGGCACGCGATCCCCTCGTTCCGACTATCACGAACACGTACATGGCGGGTGGGAATGTTTTATTTGGTTTTTTTCACTTTTGTATTCCCTACACATTAATATGGGGAGGCAGGAATTCCCTTCCATGTCCATTTGACCTGAGTACGTTATGTACCGAGAGTGCTTAGTATGGATATGGATATTCAATCACGTCAGATCATATCACTCACCGTTTTTTTTGCGTCGAAACGATAGCCGCCGCCAGTATTAGTAAGATATTTGTTCTGAGATTGAAGCAAGCAGGTACCCAAGCATCTGCCCAAGTCCCAGAACTGACTATTGAGCTTGTTTACTGAAACAGTTAATTTGGTTGTAGATGTTGCTGGTTGTAGATGTCTCTGCTTTCAAAAGCTCCCGAACTCGACGTTAACTTGTGGAAAGAATATCCGTGCCAAACAAAACATATTAAAATGTCATTATTGTAAAACTTGTCCTCACAGCGCGAAAATCCATCCTAAAAACGGCTAATATCTTAATGCATGTGAGATTCTGAGGTGTTGAACACCTGGTGTTGACTGGTTCATGATGTCTACACATTAAACAAAAGTGGATGTGGGATGATTGTATTTACATAGTTAAAATGTAGAAGTATGTGCTGCTTTTTACCATCGTTCACTTAAGCTAGTTGTATTTAATAAAAAGTTTCTTTTAAATCAAATTATGCTTTTGTCAATGATTGTGACTGCTCGCTTCTGCAGCTTGACTAGCAAACCAATCCTGGTTGGATGATTACTTCCCCAGACAGCAGCACAATACCTAACTGATATGAGGGAGAACAACTGGCACTGAAGGCCAGTTGACATCTGTGCGGGGTGGACCGTGTCTGGCTATGTGGGCACGTTAAAATTTCGCCTCTAAACTATGTCGATTGTCGACTATTCGAAATTTCCCGGTCGGACGGTACAACCGTTCAGGGTATGCGCAACAAGCTCTGTTTAGTGCTGGCTTTGAGCTTGTCAATCTGTCCATTCGAAACTTTCGGACTAAATTCATAAAAGTAGAACGTTTAAGATTAAAAGTTTTGGGATGAGATGTACAATTTGATACGTCCCATGTTTCTTATGTTTTTACTTATAACAGAACATGCTATACTATTTATTTGATTTTGCCACTTAAAATTGTCATTAACCACTACTTCAAGATATTTGTCCCTTTTCTTGCAATATGTGAACGAAGTATTTTGATAGGGTTGTATCATGTATGGATGTTCTTGAAAATTTGGTTGTAGGCTTTGACGCATCTCAAGAAAGTCTATTTTATTGTAACCATTTAGTAACCAAGGGTTCAATGGTATGGACACGACACAGCGGGTGTGGATGTTCAACTGCACGGGCACGGCAGGTGGGAATGTTAAACTGCACGGGCACGGCAGGTGGGAATGTTAACCGACACAGACACGGCGGGTGGGAATGTTCACTGGCGGCTGCCTCTGCCCGGCTGACACTCGGAGTGGTGCTTCGATTTAATTTATGTTTTGTCTGGGTCTACTTCTGTGGATACATTGACGAGTGGAAGACGTGGCCATTGCCGGCAACATGGATATTGTAGGTAAATGGTTTCTTCTGTTGCTAAGTTGTTTTGACGGAACTCATATATTTATCCTTAACAGTACATTGCTACATTAACAAATTATGACTTGGGCCACGTTTCCATGAGATAAGTGAATCCTGATATGCCCTCTTGGTGACTTCTGTAATTTCCTTTTAACAAGAGGGATTTCTAAATAGACCATCAGACATGAACGAACATGGCCCCTTTCATATCTGATAGTCAATTTTGAGTTCTCTCTTGTGGGGAAAAAAAAATCCAATGTCACCACGAGGGCAAATCCGGATTCCCCAGTCTCATGGTAACGTGTTCAATGATTGTCTATGCTGACTGGGCTTTGATTCCTTTCTGTCTCTGTTATGAAAATGATTTTTGGTGGTATCATCACCTTCTCTCTCTTACACTTTTGGCACTGGTTCTCTCTTTCCGATATTTGCTTCTGGCATTACGACGGCTATTCCGCCGTGATGACGTCACACGGAGCTGGGAGTGGTGCAGGATAGGACACATTGTCACGGTCTCCTCCACCCATTCGGAAAACGACCATGTGGCCGGAAGAGAGACTTGCCGTTTTCTCACCTCAGCAATGTCGAGCTCTTCTCGCGGCTCTGCAGTGAGGAAAGGGGCAAGGTCGAACAACCTTTGACCCCATGCTAACCGCAAAGGAAGAGGCTCAACTATAAGCTGCACCGACACGCCGTGCCTAGCGATGTCTAGTATCGTTAAGTGTCTGTTTCGAGAGGGGATCAGCTACTGTGATGACCTGTCGCCGGATGTGGATGTGTTGGCCGTGTTCCCACTTCCCACCTTACAATTTATCACAAATCTGACATGCGATGTATATGCGAAAGGATTCAAGGTGAGGTGTGGTCGACACTATTTACATTATTTGTCCCAAAACTTCGCCTTTCGCCTCCCGCCAATCGCCTCCGCCTCTCGCCTCCCTCCTCTCTTCTCCCTCCTCTCTCCTCCCGCTTCTCGCCTCTCGGAGTCTCGCCTCTTGTCTCTCATCTCTCGTCTATCGTCTCTCGCCTCCCTCCTCTATCTCCATCTCCTCTATCTCCTCTCTTCTCTCCTGTATCGCCTCCTGTCTCTCCTCTCTCCTCTCTCCTCTCTCCTCTCTCCTCTCTCCTCTCTCCTCTCACATCCCTGCCTCCTGGCCTTCCGGCCTTGGCAGCTGTCTGCCGGCGTGCCGCCACGTGACGTCACTGCCGGCTCGCTGACGTCACAGGATTGAGCTGCGCACCGCCGCCACCGCCGCCGCGCGCGCCAGTTGCTCTTATCCGACGCCGGGCGGCGGACAGCGGCGGTGCGGTGTTGTGCGGTGCGGACGTGCCTGAAGCCGGTGTGACGGTGACCGCTGCCGGTGTCCGTGTTAGTCGTGTGTGACAGTCTTCCGAGGACACTGCGTCAGCTCGGTGACGTTGTGTTGCGTGTAGGGCGGCTGGAGCTCTGGTTTATATAACAGGTGAGTGGTCGGTCAGGCTAGGATATACGGTGGGCGGAGAACTGATGTTTTATCTGACATGAGGACTGGTTTACCTGTCCCCTTCGCCTGTATTGGGGATAAGTGGCGGAGTTCAGAGCCGTGAGGCAGCGGCGGCCCTGTAATGGGACTAGCGTGGGCCGTGGGGCTCGTGCTTTGCTGTCTCACGACAGGTAAGCCCGGTGTTTAACACAGCGCTGCCGCGGAGGTCCGGGGTTGTTTTGATCGGCGGACACTGGGGAAACTACCCGGCCATGAGCGCTGTGTGCCCGATGTGCTGCGTGGCTGTAAACTGGAGCAGTTGTGTGCTGTTTCGTGCCCGTATGGTTGGCTAAGGCCAGAAAAACAGGCCTTTGTGCCGCCAGTGGTGTCGTCATGGGTCTGCGGCGGTCAGATGATATCAGCTCAGCCAGCAGCGGCCACGCCTCCGTCTTGGCTGGCGTTAGAGGTGCGTTATTTCACAACCAGCCAGCTGACTGCGCCTTATCGTCTGTAGAGGTGCAGTACTGCTACATCTGCGTGCTAGGTCTGTGACTTAATTCCAGACTGCAGCAGCCAGTAGGAAATTGCCATTCATATCCGGGGTATGATGTATAGTGAATGCTGTAGTGTATATGCTGCACTTCTGACACCTAAGACTCCGCCCATTGACGAATCACCCCGTCGACGATATGTCGAATATTCGAACGAATAAAGAAGCAAACACATGATTATACGTGCGCACATATTACATACCGAGTTTGTGTCGGGTAGTGAATACAAATACCACTATATCTCTTATATAAGCCATAGAAGTGTAGGATTTGGCAATATCTCTTCTCTCTTTGTTATGAGCAGCGTCGGCTGCCTCTTTGTTCGTCGTCCTCTGACGCCAGACCAACCTAGCCGGATGCTGAGTCTCTGTGCACGATAGCTGCACAGTGCACACTGTACAGCGTCACAATCCGCTGTTTGGGCGTTCCGTCGTGTCGGCTCGTCGGTCTGTTGACCCGCTGTTATGAGCAGAGCGGCGATAGCACTGTCAGCTGCGGTCACTCCTCTATGACACCGGTCACCGGAGCTACACAGCTACGCTTCACTGCAGTGACGAGGGCCTCGTGACTGTCACAGAGCAGCTAACGTGATACGGTGGACGGCGCTATACGGCCGCGGCGGAAATATTAACAACCCGAGGCTCACGGACCGTTAAAGCTTAGAGCTGTGCTGTCTGCGCTGTGAAATACTCAGCGTTCTTCACATCGTGTGTCATTAACAGACTCCGGCGTAGATTTTGGCCGCCGTTGGTGTCGTAGTTTGGTTGAATGACGCTTACCTGACTATCGCAGCCGCGTTCGTGCTGTTGAATCTGGCCAACTTTTGGAGATTCCCATGGCGTCCGGCGCTGGCCCGGACTTGGTCCCCAGCGGAGATATCGGAGAGAGAGAGAGAGAGAGAGAGAGAGAGAGAGAGAGAGAGAGAGAGAGAGAGAGAGAGAGAGAGAGAGAGAG
>JARBER010155680.1:0-10762 GCA_030265075.1 Balanus glandula
ACCCGTTAAATAAATATACCAACTTTGACATAAGTTTTGAATTGAGATAACAGTTGTGTAGCCAGCGTCGAGAAACACTTGTTAGCAATTTGTCTCGGCTGAAAAGACTCTCCTGCCGAATATATTTGATTTTTTTTAGCGAAAGAACGCAGTGTTGGGACAGGACTTCAGTACTAGGACAGGAATGCGTAATGTTCAATGCGCGATCTACGCGTCCTTTCACTAATAATTTACAACCTTCTGTCCTGAATTGGCGCATTGTATGACTTTTTTTTGTTAAAGAGTAAGATAAACTGTATTAAAGATTAAAGAATATATTACAATCGTGTTATGATTCTTTTAAGGTGGTCTGTTTCCTTTAACATGTCCACTGGGCTACCGCATGGTTCGGTTCGCTTTGATGTTCGGAGAGGGGGCGATCTCCTTTTAATTTGGATCCACATTTAGTTTTAAAGGAACCAGAATGCATTGCGCACAGTCGCCCGCGGGAAACGCATCCACATTCCAATGTTCACACTCGTGGGTGTGTACCGTGACACAAATCCACACACTGATGACATAATTTATTTTTGAGAAGTTCCTTCTGATATTTGACGAAAAGACTTTAACAAATGTTATAATTAAACCAAATGCAGACGTGTCTCTTGGAATTAGGACAAATGATGACTGGATGGTTTCAATTTGTTTTTCGACGATGCAAAGGTTTATCATGTTATGTAGACCTATGCGTACATATATTAATATAACATGCATTGTGTATGCACAGTTCGAAGACCATTGATAGATCCAGAGGAAGGGACCCAACTCTCTGAAATCGGCACATATTGGACACATTTCCTGAGATACCCAATCTAAATATATTAAATGTAAGTATTTTTTAAAGGGAAGTTTTTTAATCAAATAATGAAGCATAGGCAAACGTAATAGAATGATTTTTCAGAACTTTGTGTGATACATTTTTTAATTTGCCCCCTCCCTCAGAAATGACACAAACTACCCGCTCTGGATCCGCCCATCAACAATGCCAACTAAAAATAAATAAACGTGTAACATCCAATGAGTAAACATTGGGTCATAGTATTGGGCTGGCTCACCAACCTGTATAAAAAATGGTTCCGCGATTTATGTTCGCAGAACAAGTTTTTCACCATCGGCGGAACAAATTTGAAGTGTGTATATTAGTTTTTGACGTCTTTGGCACTGTAGTTGACAACCTCAGAAGAACAACTGTCAGAACATCGCCCTTAAACTGATGTGCTGACTTGGCTGAATGTATTTTTCCCCGCGCCCCGCTGACGGGCAATATTTGCCTCCCCCCTCCCGAATTTTCTCAATAACTCCAAAACGATTCGGGATATCGACGTTATACTTACAGTTCCTGATAGAGCATCGATTTTGCATCTTCACAGAAAATGTTAATGAAATTTGTTGATACATTTGGAGATAATAACGTTTTAATGACGTCATCTCATGCCATTTGTAATGGAAAAACGATAATGGTTTGAAAGATCGTACAAATTAACGAAAGATGTGCAACCAAAATACGTCAAAAGAACGGAAATTACATTTCTACAAGGTGGTGATCTTGAAATTTCAAAATTTTGATTTTTGACCCACAAAAATTCAAACTTATATTTTTTTAAAAGTTTTTGAAAAGCAGTTTTTTCAAGTTTAATTTAAGCCAGAATATATGTATTACAACTACGTATGGACGATACACAAACAAAATTCAAAACAAATAACCATATTTTCCTGACTTCCAGTGTCGGAATTTTCATTTTAGGACCTGGTCCCAGAGAGCAAAGTGATCTGCTGGTTGAGAACTTATTTACAACAATTTGTATTCCATTTTCGCTGACTTGAAGTTGAAGTGTTCAATAATTTTTCAAAGAACAACCGATTTCAGAGGTCACTATCCATATTCATTGCAGAGCAGGTTACATTGATGATGGCTTATTGTCCACTATATGATACAAAATTCAAACTAACCGACTTTAAAAAAAATAATCATACAAAAACAGACACTGCTTAGTTTCCGGCGTGAAAAATGAACGTGCTAAACATGAAAGGTGAATATGAAAATGTGATCAACATTTCATGGAAGAGAGTAAATGTTTTTAAGAAAGTAAATTTCTTTGGACCCTCAAAAGATCAGAAAACGGCCAAAATTCCAACTCTGTTTATGGCTCCCTAGGTGTTAATAGCACATGACGTGATGTTTCAAAATCGTTTTTAGGGGTGTTCTTTTACCAGATATCGACAAATAAATGGCATTTCTGTAATCCTGAGACAAAATAAGCATATAAACATTCATTTTTTTATTTCGTTTAGTCAATTTCAAAATTTGACCTTATTTGACCTGACATTGACCTTTTAAATATTAGGTTGTAAAAATGACTGCTGCTATCGAGTTCAACGTGTAAAATTACTTTATAACATGTATCGCATGACTGTCGCCTACAGTGACCTTGCGTGACCTGACCTTGACCGTTGCTTATCTCTTCCCTTCTGCTTAATGCAGGATATGTGATATACCTTAAAGAGCCATTAGTGCGATATTCGTCCCCATTTAGCGTATTGAACTAAACATTTGGCCCAAAACAAAAACATCAATCAATTTACGGTTGACCTGGCAGTGGCCTGACATGTGACCTTTTTTGAAAAATTTCAAGCGCGCTATTAACGTGGCCTTTTGAGAGTTTTCGATTGCCGCCTTGCGAGACGCGCTGCGGTAATTTGTTTGGGAGATAACCAGTAGGGGGGGGGGACAATATATGACCCCGCCCCCCGGCGTTCGGCTGGAGACCCCAGCGGGGCGTGGGTTAACACAAATAATGTACGTTAATTTTTGTCTATTTAGGGATTCCTATCTTGTAATGTTTTATGATCGTCAGCCATTTGCACCTGCAGATTAAATTTGTTTTATTTACAGTTAAAGTTTTCACGGAACAAAACTTTCCAGTTCAGAAAAATGGAGAAACATTTCATTTCTCTGGCATTGTCACCATCTCCCGATTCGACTGTTCTAGATGTTCCTTCACCAGCAAAGCACCGGTCTTGTTCATATTGTGAGCTCGAATGCCATTCCAACTTTTACGTTTTGTGTTAAGCTTATGGAAGCATTGCAAATGCAATGGTTAACAAAATTGATTTTGATGGGCTCATATTGTATGTTTTATCCAAAAGGTTAAATCTAGCTAAATCAAATCTATCAACATTTTTCTTGCTATCTGCATGTGCTTCGTGGAAGCGTATGCTATCGTAAACGTAAGCGTAATGGTTATGAATCACTTAAGTTTGCACATGGTTATAGAGCATCACTTCCTGTGAATTTAATTGTACGTAATGGGTACAGTCGTGTATTTGCACGCCAATGAGGCTGCGCGTAGGTCTCCAATGCGTCCGCCCCGTCCGGTTCTGTGACGAGGTGTGAATTCGCTCCTCGGTGGACCACTTGACTGTAACACCGATAGCTGTCACTTCGTGATCAACAAGATGACTATTAGAAATGTTTGCTGTGCAAACAGTGCTGCACTTGGTAGTCACAAGCTCTGGGTTTTGAGATAAGCGCCGATAAACCGGCAGCGGAATCTGAACATGAGGCTGAGGCACGGGTAGGCTAGGGGCAAAAAGACAATTTTTAGAAAGTGAGTGCATCGCCGATTGCTGACTCATGTAGTAGTTCAGACGAGGTCTTCTCTATGCGTTTTACCTATAAGGATTGGCTACACGACATAGGTTTTTAAGTTTGTATCTTTCAGTTTGTTAGTTTTTTCGATTTTCCGTGTCGATTTTTTTTCGCTTTTTCAAGTTGATTTTCTTCTCGTTTTGTTCGTGTCGGCAGCGACACGCTGCCGTTACGTGGCAGCAGTTCGCGGTCGGCCGATAGACCAAATCCTCGGAGCAAAAGCGGCCACCAGACAACCAAGGACAGTTCTCCAAGTACCGTGGGACTTCCACTCATTCCAATTAAGTTGAAATTAGTTCAAATCAAGGTTAATTTAAATATGCCTTATGAAGATCATTCAAGGTCAACTTTTGGAAGATCATTCAAGGTCACCAAAGGTAACGATCACTTTGTTGTTAATAATTCGTGACAAAATGACCGTAGAGACTCGTAACTGGTGCAACAATGTTGGTCTCGTCGATTCGCATCTTTTCATATGCAACTCGAACTACTTCGTTCACCTTGATTCGAGGCCAAATTTGGGGATTTTCCAATTTATTCAATATTATATTTTTAGAACTGCCTTGGCGAAAGAAGCACGATTGTATTAAGTTAAGAGTCTATAGTTATAAAGTAAAAAGTTATGTACGAAACAACTTTTTCTGACAAACTGGTGTATTTACTTCAGATGACCTCTGCCAAAACTATGACCTGAGGTCAACTTTTATGGCATGTCAGTGAAAGCATATTGTATAGACCTCCCAGCAATGTTTAGATTTTCCTAGCTGCCATAGTTTCCAAGATAACGACAATTGTTCTTGAACAACTTCATATTTTGGCGATTATTACTTTTAATGACGTCATTCCCCTTCGACGATATTAACCCAAGGTCATGACAATTTCACAAGGTTAAGCTCCTTATAGACACTACCCAATCACCAAATTAATAATTCTAGCTTGTATTGAACCTCATATCTGGAGGTGTGTCGAATAGATTCGTATCCCCCCCCCCAGCAGATTCGTATCCTCTTTATCCCTCCAGGAATAGGGTTCAACTAGGACGCATTACGTCTTGGGAAGTCGTGGGGCCCATTCAATTTGGTCTGAAGCACTGATCTAAAGCACTGCTTTATGTGATAAATGCAATTTATCCTTCATCTGATTGGTATGCACATTGCACAATGCACATGCAGGTTCATAGCATAGCCGTCATGCCATACGCTCTTTTTAAAGGGATTTTCCCACCTTAAAATTTATTTGAGTTGAGCCAAATTGGTGGCTTGGCTTTGAAATTAAGAAAGACATCAGTTTAAGCAACCGCAATGATCTAAAAAAAGACATAACTCAATTTCAGTTTTGACATCTGTAAATGATAAAGCCCATGTGTTGATTAACAAACTGGACCTTTTTATTGATGACGTCTTTAACAAATGTTGATGCTAGTCTATCTGTTTTAGAGTACAACTGAAAATCGTTGCGTGTTGTACTTCTAGATAGGCGGCCATGTGGTTAAAACTAAGGCAATAATTTGTGTTGTATGCGCCATAAATGTCAACAAAATTGCTAATAAGTTGCTGCCATATACTTGGCAGTATTGTTACCCAACATTTGTATTGATGTATATGACGTCATTGTATTATAGGTATTATATGAATTGCTTTGTATTTTTGTATGACGTCGTCAACCCTAATATTAAAGCTTAGCTAATAGCTATTCATTAAATCGAGCACTGTTGAGAAAAACAATGCGATGTTCGTGTTCAGCAGCATTTACTCCATATTAAAACATATATTTGTTATAATTTCACACTTTCAGAACAGTTTCTTATGAATGTGTTAAAGCCTTGTCTTGACTCTTAATAATTAATGTTTTAATTATTTTAACATTTAGGTACAAATATTATTCCTTTGTGATGTTTAATATCTACTATTGCTAAGCAATTGTGATTCTATATATGCGAACATATGTTTGATGAAGGCTCATAATAGCCACATCTTTTTTAAAGCACTAAATACAAGTATTCC
The DNA here is from genome assembly GCA_030265075.1 of Balanus glandula. Taxonomy (NCBI): domain Eukaryota; kingdom Metazoa; phylum Arthropoda; class Thecostraca; order Balanomorpha; family Balanidae; genus Balanus; species Balanus glandula. Next base: position 5,692 of record JARBER010155680.1, read on the forward strand.
CTAATTCAAAGTTGTATTTTTGTTTTATAAATTAAAAGAAGTGCATATACTTCTTTTGAAGCTCATAATCAGTGTTTTCCCTTCACTATTTGAAGTGTGCCATATCTGGTGCCGGTATTTTAAAATTATTCAATGCTGGACGATATCCCTGAAACGAATGGCCTTCACTAAATTAACTGATCGGAGACGGCAAACCAGAGTTTCCGATTTATTTGCTAGTTGTTTTGTTTTAGTTTTTGGGGGGAGAACATGATATTTGTCATGATGATAAAAACCAAAGTGGCATATGCAGCTCAATACAAAGTTACATAAAGCATGCAATTTTGAAAATGTGGGAAGCAGTAGTGGCTGTGGGAGTTAGTAGTGGGAAGTACTACTAGGCTGTCATAGACGGCAAGGATAAACTGGCTTCCTTGTTCATGCAAAGGCTGGACTGTAGAAGATTGACAGACATATTGAAATGAGCAGGATCCAAAATAAAGGGTTCACTCCATTGCGTAAGAAAACTAAGGGAAAAGCTCGTTGTTCGATGAAATCCAAAGGTACTTGCAAGCCACTTTTCAATACCGGTGATTGAAAATGTGAAACGCTTAGCACCTTTAACTTACAATATTTTTATGGGTATCAGTATGTGCAAATTGTAATGAAATTATAGTATATTTTTGTCTCGTCAGTCGTCTATCGATTTCAAGTCATAACTCCATTTTTCGGGAACAGGTCTTTACACACGTCCTGAAGGGGGGGAGGGGGGGGGGGGGCGGCAATTTGTGCCCTCACATGTTTTTCCCAAATATCTAAAAAAACTAAGTGGTTCATGGCAATTGCACTTATGTGACATTTTTGCCAATTCAACAGCAGAACGTTTGACGTAAAAAAACGGTCGGTACATTTTTGAGCTATATGTATTTTCATTCCAAGATGGCGGCCAGAATCGAGGTCTGCAAAGCGATATCTTTGGAACATAGTCAGATACTGATAATTAAAACACCATTTTGTAGCTAACGCCAATAATAATCACAGTACACAAGTCAGAACACCTTTCTGGTGACCTGTGACGTCACAGAGGTCAAATGAAAAAATATGGAATTTGGCCAAATTTGACTTTCATGACCTCTTTTTATCTTGAAGATACTGACCGAAGTCATCAAAATTCGACACGATGTTGACCATCCCATCATCTCTCCATCCTGTAAGTTTAGTTGTGCTAACTTTCATACTGGTGGTATGCCCCTCTCCAGTGCGCGTGTTTACCCCTCTGAACAGGCGTAGAATGTAGCACAACAGGCGTACCACGTAGAACAACAGGCGTACCACGTAGATAACACGAGAAGAACGTAGAAATGCAATCGATCGCAACAACCATTGAATTGAAACGCACCGATTTTTCGGTGCGCAATTGAAACGCACCAAAAAATCATGATCGGTAGCAATAATCTGCCTGATCGATGGTATACAAACGTGTACAAATTAGACTTAACCCGGTTGTTCATCTAGTCAGTTAGTCGTGTGATTTTATTTAAGATAAAATATACAATATAATTGTGAAATCTAAAAGACGATAGATAGCATATCGGCGTTGATAATCTTTTGAAGTGCAATTAGAATACACTATTTTATATTTAAGGAATAGGCCGGTGATTCAGCAAGATGGGAGTAGACTTGCGAGCTGTTGTATCTGTGGAATATATCATTGCCAGTTACCCATATAGTGTATCCTCACCAATTATTTTTAGTAACATTCCAAAAACAATGTTTCGCAAAAGAAAGAGTGGTCAGAATTATCCTTGCTCACGGTCATAACTCATAAACTGCATATGTATGTGTGGATATTCCTGTGTATGATTACATTGTTCGTAGACTTCAACATTGTAATTTTTTTTTCTTCCAAACTGTTCGTGTTCTGACTCATTTTTCTTCATTTCAGTACGGAATTTTCTCGAAAGCACACATTGAATTGTCATCGAATGAAAAATGCCCTCTTCTCCGTTCTCATGGAGATCAAAGAGAAAACAGGTAAGGACAGTCTGGAAGTGGCCTGCATGGTGGGAGCTATGTTATTCCTTAATTAAGGGGGTTAATGTATCGGTTTGTTTTCGTTTTGGAGGTAAGCCTTTATTTATTGAATCATGCTAACCTTAACAATTTGTTTGCAGCATTAACAAAAATACATATTTACTTATCATATTTTCGTGTACAGTTTTAAAAAGGATTAGGAGAATTGACCATTGTAAATAAACGACCGAAGTACAGTTTTATACAACCATTAGTTCGTTTAATTTGGGCATTTATGCCTCGATGTATAAAATAAATTATCAAAAATACCTTTCGGTATTAGCTATATACAATTATGATTGCGATCATAGACGTTGATCTCGTATGATTAATTTCCAACATGCTAGTCTGTTTTATACCCAATAAATTAATCTCTTAGTGGTGGGAACTGTAATTTATCTGTTAATCCCCAAATCGTGATGTATGCCGCCCGAGGACACTCCAAGTGGCTGCCCAATAAATAACCTCTATATCCCACAGAGACGGTTAGCAAACAATGGAAAAAATGGGACGTGGTGCCATTTTGCTCTCTTCTCATGCTATTTCGATTCACGAAGACAGGTCAATTATATTCCAATCACTCGGCTTCAATCCTTGAGTCATAATCTGCTGCTAGCCCACCAGGGTATTAGTGCGGGGTGTCCAGAAAAGGAAACTGCATTTTATCTCTTATTTTAATATGCGCATTGTAATTTTTGTTTAACTTGGCATGCTCATCTCTGGTAACATAACGACCATTAAAGCCATGAACAATTCATTTTATACGTTTTCTAATTTTGGATAAGAGTTTTGTGTGTGGGAGCCTACATTTTAGAATTGTCAAAAATAGTAAATGTCAATTTCAACGTCTTGAAACATGCCTAGAAACCTGGAAATACATCGAACAGCTTTGTGATGCACATATAATGAAAACACATTACATTTCCCTGTATAGATGATGCCTATTTCAGTGTTCTATGTCCAAAGTTTTCAAGCATCGATGTCAATATTGAACAATGTTCTGAAATGAATATTCTATTATGTTAGGAGTCATTGCTCACAACGTAAAATGTCCTTTGCTCTGAACAACATCGAATACGCCAGTAGAATTGACTATCTATCAAAACGTGTTTGTTACATGCCGCTACACTTATTAGTTGCTGGGCTATCGCCACCAGATCCTCGCGGAGTTTGACCGTTTTTCGCAATTTCGGAATTTTTCGTTTCCCATGTTAAACGAATGGCGCATGCGCAAACGCGCCGACGGCGCCCCGTCGGTGGTAGGTATTACGCCCACAATTGAATACAACCTGTTGAATGAAAAGATTCATGCGCCGTAAAAAACATGCTCGTATCCTAATTAGTGACATCACGGGAAACGATGCTGGAAACGGTTTCGGGCGTCACACCGACGGTGGCAGGGGTTATTTTAGACATCTCCTTTAGGAGGTAGCTGTGACTGTGAGTGGCAGCGTTCATGCCAATGTCATACATTAGCTGTTTTTCTATGAGCTTGGGAATATAATCCTATGCAGCTTTTTGTATTGAGTGCTTATAAACCAAATTATCAAGCAAAAGCACAGTATCTTTTTTTCTGGACACCCTGTAGCTGCTCTGACAAGACCATGGCTTGGAGCTTGAAACCACCTCTTAGTTCTGAGCCACTCTTCACAATATAGGGATCCACACTTAACACAATACTTCACAGTGTATAGGAGTCAATTTGACTCCCATGCATTGCCGCTTGCCGTTTGAATATTACGGCCGATTTTGCGTTACAATGACAATGGTACACAATACACATGTTTAAGTCTCAAGAGTTGCATGCATCTTAGTTAGTCTCCATCACGATTTAAATGACCTCTGCACGCTTCGATCAGCAGTCACATGCTGCCAACGAACCGAGCCCACTTACCCAGCTCGCCGTAAAGTTTAAGTGGTCTGTTACTCCGTTCCCGGGGAAGAATTTCAGAGTCTCTCAGTACTTGGGACGTTCTCTTGAGTGGGTGATTGTTTCACATGGCTCGTAAAGTTGGCCTGAAGTGGAGGATTATATGGTGCGTATTAAATACGGCCGAACTTCTCCCGCCTCAGTTAGAAAACACGTGTGATTCGGGAATTATGACAGGTGCTTAATGGTACTGAAAATAGCGAAAAAGTGTGAAGAGTTCAGTGTGTAAGCGGTTATGTCGTTACAGGAACTGTCCTACCTTTCTCAAAGTTGTCAGATGTATGTCAAATGTATGTCGCAATTGGTAGTAAATGCTGCTGAACACGAATATCACATCTGTTTTTCGCTAACAGCGCTCAAATTTATAAAAAGCCAAGTTTTAATATTTGGGCTGACGACGTCACACACATGCATGCTGGATAACAATGTTGCCAAATTATGGCAGTAACTTTGTGCTGATAATCTGACGTACAAAAACAAACTATTGGATTGGCTTTAAACGATGCACGAAATTATTTTCAAGGTTTTCATTTAAAACAAGTCGACTATTATCATAAGAATTGTGCTATTTTCAGCATTTGTGAAAGAGTGTCGACGTCGTCAGAAGTTAAGCACCAATAAGCCCTTATACTAATACACTACACATGGGGCTTATTTTTGACCGATGAAAGTTAAACTTGAATATATTTTTTATTAGACCATTGTGGCTGTTTTAACTGATGCTTTACTCAGTTGCAAAGCCCATGTCTCAAAATGTCTATCTCAACTAAAATATAATTTTATGGGGGACAGTCCCTAAGTTGTTGTATTCGTCGGTTTGTTTCGATTGCGGAGTGCTTGGAACAGAGCAGACTTGAAACTGTGTCCAATCTCAGACGCCAGATCGGGAAATAGTTGGCCCCAGCTCAGTTCGAAATGACTTCCTAAATGCCTGCTTCTGTATTTCCCCAGACCCTTTCGATTACAAATGTCATTGCTATTCAAATGTCACGAAGCCAATTGGGAGTGGAATTTACTACCAGCAACTTTTCCATTGGTTGGGCTGGTCCTACCAACAATCGGTCATCTGATCATGTGACATTCCATTAG
>JARBER010155691.1:0-10760 GCA_030265075.1 Balanus glandula
TACAGACAGCCCTCTCCGTCGGTGAAACTGAACAGTCTCGCCGATTAGAAGGGATGCTTGAGCAGAACCACGTTTCGAAACAAATCCGAATTGCAGGTCGTGCGGATATAGGTACTGACAACTGATGTACAATAAGAAACAAGCCATCTTGAGCGAAGACCAAGCGGAAGCGCTCTGGTTAATTATTTTTCATCATCTTCTTTCTCGAATCTGCCATAAGGGAACACATGTCATGAGCACTGCAGGCTCCATGGTTTACATACGTGTTTATTGCTCCTATCCAAATGTGTTACGAGTGGAAGCTTCGCCAGCGCAAACTTTGCCGACGAAGTGTGTTTCTTTGCTGGCGCGTTCGCTATTCGTCTCATTCCTGACTCGGAGTATGAAACCTCACGCCTACTGAACAGCCTCATCATTTTAAAAATGCTGGTGCGGATAGCTTGATTCCCACACAATTTCCATTGCAATTGTGCGTCGCTCAATCATCATTAGATTGTCAAAATGAATAGCTTGCGTTCATTATTTTTTGTGAAAGCTTGCACATGCACAGTGCACACACCGATTTCAACGCAGTCTCTGGGTAGCCAACGACTGACCAGACGACCCGTCCCTCTCCCATTACACGCCAGCGTGAAGCGTGAGCAGGTGGCATGTGCCGTGACTGGTGACAACATGCCCCCGACTGTATCGGTAAAGATGCGCACGCGGCCGCCACTTTCCACGGCTACCGAGCTGTGACGTCACCGGGCATTGCAGCTGTCCGTCGAGCCGTGCCTGCAGACATGTTTACGACCTCGACCTGAAGAGCTGACATCCACTGATGCAGTCGCGCCAGCTGGGCGGCTCGCTACGATTGTGACGCACTCAGGTGCGCCGAAATGTTCTCGAGCTGGCGTAACGGAGCAGTTTCGATGCCGCCAGGATTCGCATCGTGGCTTCTGCCCAGTCCCTTGATCCTGTGTCTGATGTAAAATTGGCAAGGCAGAACATTATGTTATCGGATGCTCGCAATTGCTTGTGCCGCTTTGCAAGCATTAGCTAAACTACATGTAGAGAACTGGAAAATAAGGTTACGCGAAGCGCGTTTGTGCAGGCACTGACAACTTGCTATACCTAATGGATGACTTTCAATGAACGATTTACACTTGACATTTGAGTCATTTTATCTCAGCTATTAGCGAAAGCATTCACATAGAAACATGGGAATGCCAACGATCAATTACAAATTATATATTTGAAAAGGCTTAGATGATTGAAAATAAACTTATTCGATCATAAATAAATGAATGATTGCTTCATAACATGTTTTAGCTGCAGTCGTGTTGTATGCTTTTCACAACAGTGCGAACATCTGTTGATATGTCATTGTGATATTAACAACGCATTGAACAGAACTTTTTAAAGTGAGCTATACATTATACATTATGTATTATATTAGATGTAGGTCGTTAATTGCGCATGAAAAACTCAAAATTATCACACTCCGACCTAACAAAGAAGTATAGATGATGACTTCGTGCTATACATCCTTGGCGCATGAGCGTTTCGCGATATCAAGGAGGGACAGATAGAGATCAGGATAAGTGAACTTCAGACCTAGTTATACCGAAGTATTGGTGCATTACCTGTATTCCGTCAATGTCATTACGAGCGAGCGTGAAACGCTCGCTCGTCCTTCCGTGTTATATGAACAAAACATGAGGTTGGGTGGTCCGACCTATCCCACGCCAATCCTTTCCGTCCAAATCCGTGACAACGCTTTTGAGAAGCTAATATATCTGCATACACACCAATTGACAACTCCATGAACGGCTGGGTCAATTGTGTTCAAATTTGATGTGGTTAGAACTTAGAAGCACCTAAGATGCGAATTTTCCATATGAGATGGATGGGGGACTCTGCTTATAGGAGATAACAAAAATAAGGATAATACAATAAATAAATATGGACCTCTCAACCAAAGCTTTTACAAATGTCCGGGTTGTGGTGCATCTGCACGTGCGCACGTGCACACCAACATTCTATATATCCGGAACGGCTGAACCGTTTGTGTTCAAATTTCGGGAATAGTTAGGGGTCTCTCAGCTAACGCCTTTCCAAAAGTCAGGTGGGGGGGGGGGGGGTTGCCTTTGCACGTGTGTACGAGTACTCCCCTATTCTATACCTCAGTAACGGCTGAGCCGATTGTGTTCCAATTTTGGATGTCGTTAGGAATCTTCTGGTCGTCACTTTCCCAAGTCAGAGGCGGGTGTTGCTGCACGTGCGCACGTGTTTGCCCTCTTTACATAACATAAATTACTAGCCTAATGGAATTTGAATTCATTACACATTTCTTCTGCGCCCTCTCGCTCATTGCAAACTATGGCAATTACCTGTAGTGATAATCAATTTCCAAGATAATTAATAATTACCAATATTATCATTTGAACGACACTTTTTACTATAAATGGAGGCACATTGGGTGAATACTGAACAAAGTAACTAAAAAAAAATCCTGAAAATTAGCGGGCTGGGAAAATGAACCTACATCTCATGCTCGCCTTCCTTTCTGAGTTCTGACCGGCATTTTCCCAAATAATTGTGCTCCTCTCTGGCCGGTACCGCTTCTGACCGTTCCGTTTCCATCTGCTTCCAACGGTTGATGCAGATTTGTATAACAAACATTTGTATGACCAACTCTTGTCAGCCGGTGATCAGCTCTTGTCAGACGGGCTTTCGCTTCCCAATCATCATCTTTTGAACAACATGCTGTTGGTGAGGACAAGTGTGTCACGCACCCGTCCAAGCCAGGCCCCAATAGCCCCTGATCCAGACCACAGAACCTCCCTGTGACCACAGGCCCTCGTGAAGTATGCCTCGGCACGACAGCACGGTCCGTGAACGTCCTGCGATGTCACCGGTCCGTGAAATGACGCCTGGAAGACGACACGCAGGGTGGGCAACTCTACAATCACGGGTCTCCAATTCCATCCTCCGCAAATCCCCCCCCCCCCCAACCGCCCCACCTCCGTCACCGCCCCTCCGCCGCAGCCTGTCATCCTCACTACCGTCACTGGTCGTCGTCCCCGCCCCCGCCGCCGCCCCCGCCCCCGCCTCCGCCGCCGCAGATGTCCAAGCTCTGCCGTGGGAGACACCGGTTGATCACGCCCTGTAAATAATCAAATTACCGTTGTCTCCATGGGCGAACGCTGGCCGCCGGCTAATAATGACAGGGGACTGATGCAGCGGCGGAACTGCGCCGGTTCAACGGAGGCGCGGGGCACAGACGGCGGGGCGGTGGGCGCGGCTCCTGTGTTCGTGGCCGTACGCGCGTGTCGGCCGGCAGCGCGGCCCGACGCTGGAAGTCCGCGGCTGATGACCGGGTACGGACGGACTCCCGGCCGTACCGGCGGAAGGCCCATTCACGCAATCCGTCTGCTGGTGGGAGTCAAACTGTGGATGCGTTTCACTCGATGCAGTTGAGAGGAATTTCTGAATGGTGTGGTGATTCAGGATACTGTCTTCATGTCATGTATGTGCTTTATTAATGCAATTAGTGATGCATTCCTGGGAATCGGAACTCAATAATGAAGCGTCTAAAGCGGCATTTTACAATACATTTTTTTTCTAAAAAAGCGATTGATTATTGGTTTGTGTTGCACAAATTACAAGCATTATAGTAAGTACCAAGCTGTCTTTTTATTAAACTAATCACGATACGTCATCTTACAACTGACTGACTTTCCAGCATTTCATTTTCAGTCACTTGTAGCTGCATTTATAGATAGGATGGCTGATGAAAGTATGAACAAGATAATGTATAGATAAAAGACACTTTAGGGGTTGAACAACTCTAACGGACCTACATAGAGGTCTTACGTAGATAAAAGAAAGGGGTCATTGCTTGGGTTCAGGGACGCTTTGGTGGTCCGAGTGAGCCCTCTAATGGTCTGATGGGGCCCTCTGTTGATCTGATGGGGCCATCTGTTGGTCTGAACTCTGAAGGGATCCTGTTGGTCTTAGAGAGCCATGTGTCGGTCTGAGGGGCCCACTGTCAACCTGACGGAGCCACATCTTTCGCCATAATGCACCTTATGCATGCCGGATGGACATTTTGTCGGTCTGATTGAGGGGCCCACAATCTACCCGAAGGACCCTCTGTCGGTCTGAGATAACCCTTGTTCTGTCTGAGGGGGTCATCTGTCTGTCTGAGGGACCTCGGTTGACATGACGGGTCCTATATCGGCCTGTGGAGCCCTATATCGACCCGAGGGACGCTATTGCGGCCTGAGGGGTTCTCTGTTTATCTGAGGACGCCCTCTGTCGGTCTGAGGAGGCTCTCTGGAAGTCTGGACTGGTTCTTTCTTTGTCGATAAGTTATTGCTGCATAATTAATATGAATGCTATGTACCTGATTCCGTATTGCATACAACAGATCCTAAGTAAAACATCGCTCAGGGCCTAAAACATCCAAACCAAATCCTATCCGCCTTGCTACAATCTTCAATACTGCACATGGATGCAGTTCTGTCTACATTTTGAACGGCCCCACTAGTGTTGTAGTGCTCACGCGTTTTGATGGTCCCAGAGAGTGACACCCACTGACATCACACAAGGGTCGCGGCTAGCAAATCAGGCATCCTTATGGCCCACAACACATGCGAAACTCCTTGAGTATTGAGTACATACCTAAACCTAAACTGTGAAATGCGGCTCATGTTTAGAGTTTAGACAACCGTGACTATGGCTAGTTTCTATTTTATACGAGTCCTACTACACTGTGTGCCTACAGTGTGTTGAATACTTGCGTAAATGCCCATAGATCACAGTCCAAAACACCATCCATCACAATTGCTTGTCATCCATGTCGCCTTGTCAATTTTCAGTAATTTGTAGTTTGGGATTGTATGGCTCATCGTCTCCATAATGCGGGTTTAATTAAGGTTAAGCGCTGTGCTTAAAATGTGATCGATCAACGTCTATCAGATGCGCCACTCGGTGACAACAGCGCACAACGCGACAATCATCACAGGGGAATTATTGAAAGAGATCCCTCAACACTCTGTCATCGCTATAAGATGCGCTATGTAGTTCACATATTCTTTTGGTAGTCTATTACCAGACATTGCAAACACGTATAAGCATAGGTATGTAATTATAAATACATAAATGTGCATTTAACATTGCATTATTGCTTGGTGATTGTCACCCTGAGCTGCTTAACAGCTGCTCGGGGTGAGAGCTGGAAGGTATTCATGTTTTTGCACAACACACATTTATATATAGACCAAACTTAACCCTCCCCCCCACACACACACACCTCTTGTCTATCGGTGTGACGGCCAGAAATTGTGCCCTCCCAGGCAAAGAGTAATTAACATTAGGCTGTCCCACATTTTAACAATATAAGTTTGAAATTGCATGACTCACCAGCTAATGTCATGTGTTTTTAGACACTGAATTCGGTGAGCTGAAAGAAATTGTAAGATTAAAATATTTCCTTCAGCCCACGGCCAAAAAAAGATAACGCTGTGATACACAAATTTTTACATTTGGCCAATGTGAGGAAAATCCCATGAAAATCCGAAGTAAAGTGGTAACAGCGTATTCTCGACTCTTTTGCCAAAATGTTCAGTATATAACCAAACATGAACTTCATTATCCTAGCAAATCATTTGCAACTATTTAGATAGAAAACAACGAATCACTTCTCCTGCTATCTAGCGGCTGTTAAGAAAAGTATGATAAAATAACCACTCTATTGACGCCACTAATGCTGTAGCTATTTAACGACAAAGGACACGCTGGCGCGATTTTGCTCGAGACAACACTCCGAGGACGGCTGAAAAAAGGGACAGGGACAGCTGTTCCCAACTAAGAAGTTTTTTTAGAACATACAAAGGCGTCTTCGTGTAATGATGGGTGGTCTGGTCACCCGCAACTTTTAACATGTGAGCATTACGCCTTGTAGTGGACGTCTCATGGAAAGAATGGACTTCAAAAAGGTATATGCAGCATGTCCCCTACTTTCGTAAGGTGTCGACACTCTTGCTATCACATGATTTTACCCCTTCCCCCAGTTTATAAGAGAGACCCTCGTGCTAGATAGTTGTATTGTCTCTGATCGAACAAAAATGACCGTGTGTGACCAATGACCAAAAATGACCAAAAATGCCTATAGGAATCCCTCAGTCGGTCTAAGGGGGCCTCAAAGTGTACCCATTTCCTCGGTCATTCAGTTATAACCTGGTATAAGTGCATATTAAAACACATATAAAGCAAATCGAGAAGCGACCCGGCGTTTTGTATCGAATGACAATGATCGAATCCCGGCTCATATACGAAGTTATATGCTGCATAGGCTGGTGGTTTGAAGCTCCTTTTCATGACCACCCCCTCAACATATCAGGTTGACCACTTATCAGACCACGGTATATTGAGTGACAGCCACGTTAATGTCTGAACGCTTGAACAACATAATTAATAACTGACCGGGCGCAGGCATTCGGTACTAAAGCCGCATGCTCTGTTCTCGGTGTAATATATGTGCTTTACTCGGTGTTATCGCTGTTACAATTGCAGTTGCAATACGATTTGTTCCTTACCGAAAACTGGCAGCCTCGCGCATCTATTGTGATTTTAGCGGCGCATCCATACGATGTCACGCCCGTACGCAGCATGTCAGAGGCGCCAGTGCGAGCCGTGGTCGTCTCCTGCCCGTACCCAGGATATCAGAGGCGCCAGTGCGAGCCGTGGTCGTCTCCTGCCCGTATCCAGGATATCAGAGGCGCCAGTGCGAGCCGTGGTTGTCTCCTGCCCGTACCCAGGATATCAGAGAGGCCAGTGCGAGCCTTGGTCGTCTCCTGCCCGTACCCAGGATATCAGAGACTCCAGTGCGAGCCGAGATCGTGATGCGAGCCCACTTTTAGAAAGTTGTCAAATGTAAGTCAAATCATGCAAAAATATGAAATGAGTGCTGCTGATTAGGGTTATCACATTTTTCCTTTAAAAAACACTCCAATTTCTACAAATCAAAGCTATATTAACTGGTCTGCTGACTTCATAGTAATTTTGGGTAGTGGAGAAAACCCTTACTCCGCTAATTTCTACCAATATTATTACCCAAGTTGACTACGATACAAATATTACAAACAGAGAATACGTCATCGGTAACTATTGCCCAATACCAATACATAGGAGCCTTATTTTTCACAGATGTCAAATTTAAGCTCGAATGACTTTTTTATTAGACCGTTGTGGATGATTTAACTTATACCATACATATTTTCAAAGCCCAGCAATCAAATGGCTATCTCAACTCAAACCCAATGTTAAGGTGAGTCCCACCTTGGGAATGTCCCTTTAGCCTTATCTTGTTTTGGGGAAAGGTTAAATCATATGTTTCTAAGAGCGTCGCCATCTCTCGAAAGTAGAAGGCAAACAATTATAAGACAATTATTTCCATGTAACGTATATATATACCTATAAGGCGTAAAGCTCAAATGCAAAATGTTGCGGGTGACCCGACTCCCCACCCACCCTACTCCCTCCCTTGTATGTTCCCCAAACACTTGTTAAGTAGAGTCAGCTGCCCCTCTCCCCTCTTCCGCCGCCCCTGGGGAGTTGTTGTAAGCAGGATCGCACCGGCTTGCCACGTGTTGTTTAAATAACTACAGCAATAGTGGCGTCAATAAAGGTCATTTCAGAAGGTTTTTTTCGAAGCAGCCGCTAGATGGCAGGAGAAAAGTTCGTTGCTTGCTATCTAAATGGTTGCGAATAATTTGCTAGGCTGACGACGTTCATCGTTGATTATGGACTAAGTATTTCGTAAATAGTAGAGCCCTTCATGGAACGGAATTTCCATATGGATATGGAAATGGAATGGGAATGGAAGGTAATGGGACAAACTTTTGGGTAAATAATGGAAATGGAACGGATTTGGATTGGAACGAGACAGAACATATTATTTTTCAACACTAAAAGCAGTTAAATGTGCTGAATTTTGTGGAAATGGATGGAAATGGGAGCCCAATTGAATATGAATATGAAACTGAATGGATTTGGATCTGGCTGAATGGGATAGAATGGGATGGGAGCTGAAAATATGTTCCATGAAGGCGTCGAGTAAATAGTGAAGATAATTTGCTGTTACCATTTTTCCCCTGATTTCTGGTGGGATTTCTTGACGCAGTAACCAAATGTGAAAACTTGTTACCAAAGAGTCATCTTTCTTGGCCGGGGCTGAACGAAAATGCGTCTTATTCTTACATTTGATTTAGTTCATCGAATTCAGCGTTCAAAAGCACAAAATAAAAGCTAGTGAAAGCATGCAATTTCAAAAATGGTTATAAAAACATAATACATTATTCAGTCATATGCAGCGACATCCTCCACTCATCTGCAATGCTGTCTCTTCTGTATTTCAGACTGCAGCACCTGCCATTTTCGGGGTCTGACATTATTCGGAGTCTATCATTGTTCGAAAGCTGTCATTATTCGGAATCTGTCACTATTTCGCATTATTGTGAGCTCGTTCTCTTGCAAATATTTCACATACAACGTATGGTGAAAGGAGACTCTAAAAGCAACTTAGGCTCTCTGTGTGAGGAATCAATATAACAATAGGGATTTGCGATTGAAAGGTGTTCATACCGGAATGTTGTGAAAAAATGTTGTCATTTTTGGTGAACAAATTTTGTTGACGAATCTCGGAACAGACTTTCTCTTTTGTGATCTTAGATAGTATTTAGGGCATCAGAAATGCTGCCTTTGCTGACCTCTGAAAGGTAATATCAGGCTGGTAAGATGTTAGAAAGATCTTCCCACAACAATAATTATGATTTTCATAATGATCCGCTAGCATGTTTTTTTAATACAAACTTATGTGATTCACTAGTCGCTGTTAATCTCTTGTCCCTGATAATACTTAAACGATTGTATTTCGGTCATTTATACATGGTTGCCACCTTCGGCACCAGTGCAGCCCGGCCCGATTTCTCCGATGTCAGCTCTAAATAAATTGACCGTCATTTAGCATCTGTTCAATGCGGACAGCCATTGAAAGGTTGGTCCAATGGGCGCCGCATCTGCAGCTTCAGGCTGAGCTGGTGTTTTGCTGTGCCATCTCGGCCCCAGCGTCGGCTGCATACGAAACACCACCGCCAGCCAACTAACGAGGAAGAGTGATGATCGCTGCAGCATGGCACGGTCACAGGAGGAAGGCGGAGCGCCGGCAGACTTTTGCCTGGCCAACCCAACAGTCAAGTATGTACTTACATACATAACGAATAGAGACTATAGGCCATGAGTAAATGCCTGTTGTTCGTTTGTCACGGTATACCCATGGCAAGTGTCCCTTTAAAGAAAAACGCCACATTTTAGAACATAATTAGGTTATCATTTTCACTTTCTCTAGAACCATTTATTTCAGAGCCGGAGAGGCGATCTGTCTTCAAGATCTGCTCCTTGATCCAGACGGTGAACTTGTCAGCTTCACTTCGAAATGTTCACACCATCTGCAGAATCGATGATCTGCAGGCTCGGCGCTAACTATGACAGGCATTGCTCCCACCGAAATTGATGACAAGAAGTGATCTATCTAACGAGCAGCGAGCCGACGTATCGTGAAATGGGGAGATAAAGAACACAAGAGAAGAAGTAGCAGAGAATATTACCTCTCTGTAGGGTATCAAAGAATATATCTTTTTCACATATATTTTACTGACATCAGCATCAAAATAAACCAGAGTGTCTTTCTTATATTTCTGCTTTTTGGTTCATTTCATACAATATCTCGCTGACTGTGGGAGGGTTGTGACGAACGCAAACTGCTGGACGGTGAGTGGAAGATGATTTCCGCCCTTCTTCCAAGGTCTCGAAAACTATCTTCGTAGCGACAAGCGGCAAACGGCGTTTAACCCGCGACCCGCTGGGGGGAGGGGGTGCTAAAAGTAGCACCCCCTCCGTTTTTTCTTAATAACTCAAAAATGCGTTCGTATATCCACACCCAATTTTCAGTACCTTTACTCCAATCACTTTCACACCACAATGCTAAAGAAAAACACGATTTTCCGAAAAACTTTTGACAAAATGATATTTTAGTGACGTCACGTCATGACGTTTTCGACGGAAAAACGACAAATGCTTGAAAATTTGTAGTAAATCGCTCATTACAGTGATTCGTTATCCGTAAACGCCATTAGACATCACAAATCAATATTTATATGATAGGTGTCTCAGATTTTCAAAATTTAGTCATTTTGACCCCCCCCAAAATCCAAAAAGCATTTTTTTGGATTATTTTTCTTTAGAAACCAAAAAGAAATTTTGACATTAAAAAATCCGTAATATGTGTCATAAAACTACGCTGTTACAATACTAACCCGAAGTTATAAAGCAATATCTGAATTTTTAGCTGAGTTATAACTCCTCAAGTGAATGAAGCTTATGACGTCATTTTTTCATTTTTTTTAGCCTTTGTGACCTGATATAGTCAAATGAACGTCACCATTGATTTCCGAAGGCAAAACTGATCCAGAAAGATGCCTTATTCATTAAGAAAAATAAATTTTAAACTTTGACCCTTTTTTACCTAACATTGACCTTATATGAGGTCAGATTATACAAATGGTCAATTCTATAGAATTATACGTGCAAAATAACCCATATAACTTGTGTTGCATGACATTCGTAGGCCTGTTACTATCAGTGACCTTGTGTGACCTGACCTTGACCTTGACCTTTTGCTTAAAATTGTGCTTTTCCTCATAAGGAATATGTAT
>JARBER010155702.1:0-10759 GCA_030265075.1 Balanus glandula
CCCCCCCCCCAACACGCGGTGAGCAATAAAGACATAATATTGATATATAAGCGATCAAGAGTAATACTAGTAAGCTAATAGTAAGCTATATAATATAATAGTACAATACTACAATAATAATATCACAAATAGCAAGCTAAGCGAACATTGTTTTCCTTGTCGATGGAAACGAATAGGTATACGCAGAAAGCTGCATCAAAGTAGTGATGGGAAAATGCGTGGAAAAATATAAACAAAACAGCTTATGGAAACTTAATTAAAAATAAATACCGCAATAGCTTGGCCAATCCATAGGACTTTGCAATGACCAGACCGGAACTTAATGATATCATAAGAGTATTTACCAGTTACCAGGTTATAAATAAGTCGTTTCCACCTCCCGTACCTGCATAAGCAGTCATTTTGCTTGAGTGTTTTTCAACGTTTAAAGAGGGTTTCTCAGAATTTGACCCCTCAGCAAGAGTACGAGTATGTAACTCGCCATCTCTGCTGGTCCACCAGTATTTTTTTCCATGTAATATGGCCGTTAGTTTGCAGAAGGCTGATCAGTGAACACAACAGTGCAACGGCGAAAGCGGTTCCGTGACAGGTGACCTCAAACGTTCAGATGCTATATATAGCCTGGTAAATTGAGATATATACTATATTTCAATTTGGCTGGCCTCTTCTGGGTCTCAGTGGACCGGCTCGGTCACTTAATAAAGCTGAACGCGAGCACTGTCCGACACTGACGGGGGACCGCCGCCGCCACCGCCGCCGCCGCCGCCTCTGTTGCCTCCCGTTCCGGTTCTGTCGCAACTGAGGCGGCTGCGGCGCGGCGGCGGCGGCGGCGGTGGCGGCGCGTCCAATGAGGCTCGGCGTGCCGCGCTGACGGCTGATGTTTCAATAAGCCGACCGCCGCCATCTTGCTGCTGCCGGCTGCCGTCGCCGAGCACGGCGCGCCGCGGCGAGCAGCGGCGCGCTGCGGCGAGCAGCGGCGCGCTGTGGAGACGTGAGTTGCGCGCGGTGAAGACGTGAGTGGCGCGCTGTGAAGACGTGAGTGGCGCATCTGGGACCGATAGCCGCAGTCCACAGTCCGCACAAGGGCGAGCTTCGGTCGGCACCGTGACGAGAGCAGATCGCGCTTCACGACAGACTGATACTGAGAAACTAATAACACAGAAGGCCGATGCAGAACAGCGGCGTGTGTGTCAGTCAGTGCTAATCTGCGGTTTTCGGTTGCGAGGCCAGGTGCAAGTCGTGTGGAGTATGATCACGAATCGCGTGCTGGAGATCACTCGTGAAACCATGATACTCCTCGAGCAGGGGCGTCAGGACCGGAGGGGGGCGGGGTAGAGAGACCCAGGGCCCAGGATCATTCAGACACCCACATAATCAGGATTATAGCATCAGCCCTATGGAAGTAAGGGCCAAATACCTGCCCCCCTCCCCCGCAACATCTGACTGGGCGTACTCCAAACGTATTTGCAACGCCCTCAACTGTGGCTCTGTCGTGCTTATTCTGATCCGAGCAAATTGCCAGTTTCGCCGCAGCTGGTGCCGAATTGGATTGAGATCTCATTGTGACGTCACGCATCTCACGGGAGGTACTGATGACGTCACCGCTGAGGGAGGAGTCGTGCTGACGTCAGCGGCCGGCGGTGGTCCGGAGTGGCGTGAGTCAGAAGGCTGCTGCCGCCGCGGGAGGTAGCCGCCTCATCAGCGCAGATCGGGGCCTCATCAGCACAGATCGGGATCGAACAGGGTCAGCGGCAGCGGCAGCAGCGGCGGCAGCAGCGGGGCAGGATGGCCGTCACGACAGACCGGCTCTCAGACGCACCGACGCCCGTGACGTCACGGTCGATGGTCGTGACGTCACGGCCGACAGCCGGGGAGACACCGACGGCCGCGCCGTTCTGGAAACAAGCTGGCAAGCATACCTTCTTAATTGTACAGATTGCCACAAAAAAGGTCATAACCGAGCGCGATAGGCATGTTAGACATGGAATGTTAAACGACAGCCCTGAGCAGTCAGTAAAAAGCCGTCGTGAACTCAGATGCTTGATTACATATATTCCATGTCTAATCGATCCATGTTTCGTTCCCTTTGTCGCTGTCGTAAACGTCAGCCGTTTGAAGAGTCAATGCATCATCGTAATACATACACCTCTCCGGGTCTCGTCGGATCAGCGGGCCTTCGAAATGCCGCCGACCGAGCTCTGGCGCAGAGCTCTCAGAAAAACTGGCGCTCTCGCCGGGCGGGGCAGCGCCATCGCGCGTCCGAACAGCCGTTCGGTAGTTAGTAGTAACCTTTACGCTTGTGTTCAGCGTCACATCAAGTCAATCACGCGACTGGTCCGGGGACTGACAGGGCACTCGGGTCCGGGCCGCCTGTGAGTCGAAAAGACGTCGTTAAAATCCAGAGAAGCGTGCAGCACGAGCGGATTGGAGTGCTGTTAATTACACATCTTACTGGCGGTCAGACTCGCACTTGCCTTTAAGTGCATACTGGTCTGACTAAATAATCGAACACGTAGTTAACTATATGTTACATTGTAACAAGATCACCTCTTGTTAAAAAACAGTTTGGTACCTACAAACTGCCAAAATACAAACAAAAGTCGAGTAGTATATTCCGTATACTATCCTTTTTCAGGTTCTTCTACCAAATCGACACCACAAACTACGCCAGGTTCGAAATCCTACGTGGTCTAGCCAAATGTCCGAAGGAAAAGGCTGCGGGAGGGTGCGTGATGACCTCGTGAATATTTTCCCAGATTGTGTTCTAGAATACGTTCGGTGCTCGGCGATGATGATTCAGAAATGCTGTAGGGGGAACCAACAGATCCATGCAACATGACAACTCCGCCGAGAAATTCTGGCTCAGCCGCGCACCTGACTGCGAGCTTGTGGTCACACATACCGCACTAGACAGACCGACCATTTTCCGGACGTAAAAATGGCCGCAAGATATGTGACGTCACTGGTAGCTGGATTTCCGGGGAAATTCATGCGAGTGCGGACCACAGGCAGCACCTAAACCACTGCCTGACGACAGGCTTATTGGGACCAATTGGACGTCGGCAAGGCAATGAAAGACAGGTGTATGCATTTGGAGTATCATACTTATCGTAAATACCATGTGATTCATAAAAAAGTGTCGGAAAAGAATATGCATTCTAACGCAAGCGCGTTCGTGTACTCGTTATTTGATTTGTTTTACTAAAAGTATATCTCGAAGTATTTATTATGTGTCAGTTTGAGACAAACCGGGTCAGTGAGCGTCATGAAATCGCCTATAAACCAAAGGTGCTGATCCAGGTGATGTAGCATTCTGCCGGTCCAGGCGCGGAATGTATGTTAAACATGTTCCGCACAAAACCGTGTAGCGGCGAAACTGCATGAGAAAACTGCATGGTTTTTGTACCAATAATACTTCATACTATGTTCTACCAATGCTACAATTTGAACTTGAACTCATGTAACTTTCTAGAAAATAAAACTGTTCATTTTCCGACACAATTAATTGCTCATCCCATGTGATTCATAAAAAGGTCGGAAAAGGATATGTAATAAAGCACAAGCACGTGCAGGTACTCGTGATTTGATTTGTATAGCTAAAAGCATGCCTTAAATTATTCATGATTCAGTTTGGGACAAATTGGGTCACTGAGCGTTATGCAATTGCCTATAAACCAAAGGTGCTGTTCAAGGCGATTTATCAATCTACCGGTCCAGGCGCGGAACGCATGCTAAGCATTTTCTGCACAAAACCATGTAGCAGCAAAACTGAGGAAGACAACTGACAGATTTGTTAACCAATACAATTTCCTGAAGCTTTTTAATAGCGTGCCACTTTGTAGCGGGATTCACCGAACTTTCTGTAAAATATAGTTGTTTGTTTTCCGACACTTTTGTATGAATCACCCTGTTCATGTTGTACCACATGACATCGAGTTATATGGACGAAATCGAACGTAATCCTGCAGCTGAACAGTAAACAGTGAAGCATGCAGAATCCAGCTGACCTATAAGTATTTTGTCTTATAAATTTTCCCCATGGTAACATTTCTAGCCAAAAGTCTCATGCAGAAGCTCATCCTCAAGCTTGTTCACCAATACATTAAAAAATATCCTTGAAAATGGTATACATAGAGCGCAAAATATATCATGCAAACGAATATTATTACAAACTGCAAGTATGAAAAGGTATTGCCAGTACTTTAGGCAGTTCATGATATTGCAGCTCTTTCGGTAGTGTTGTTACGTGATTAATTATTCGAGATTTAGCTATTATTATTTATGTGATTTATAAGATACTCATTATCCACTAGAAACTATCATATTCCGCAACATATTGATGATAGGTACCCGAGGCCATCCTTATAAAAATTGAGCCACGGCTCGATTTTTCTCTTCTAAAATCACAGACTCTGATCTGAGAATAGACTCTGATCTGAGAACTACTGGTCTGTAGCTGGAAAGCAAAAAAAAAATTGTTAAGCCTGCTGTAACATTTAACTAATGTTGTTGATAGAGCAAACTGCTAAAAATAGTAAATGGTTCTGAATTTTCAATAAAAATTAGCGGTTTCTCAATTTTTCATAAGAATGCCCTCAGATAAAAAAATGATCTGCTGACATTTCCCCAAGACCAAATTGTCAAGGCTTAAAGCACTTTACGTATTTTTGCACATATTCATCACGGGTGTGTTTTCTGTTGTTGTTGCAATAGAACTACAAAACAAAGAAAATTGGTAGGTAGTAGTCGTTTTCACAATCCAATTTCACAATTATTCATTTGGTATCAAGTTCTTGTAATGTTTGTGAGAAGTTATCAAAGGTTTTGGTAAAAAGTCTTGGTGTATTGAACATTCCAAGATATTAATTACTGATTTACGTGATATAAAGCGTTAACAAAAAGTCTTTGTATTGCGTTGGCACCAAATCTTATCCTGAGAGTCAGGGATCTAATCAAAAGTGCATGAAATACACGGTTCGGTGTTATGAAATAATGATGTTATCATCAATATATCTAATTAGCAGACAAATACCGTTTAAACATATCCAAAAGATGTCGTTCGAATTTTCCGGATACTTAAGCGCTTGGTTCGAATCGGTGAGTCGGGTCAAACGACAGGTAAATTACCCGGGAAATCCAACGAGATGTTTTTTGAATATTTTAAAATTGAACGTTTCTGCATGGTATTTTTTAGCATAGTTAGATGATTTCAATGACAACATATTTATTTGACAGGACCGATCCGTGTATTTCATGTACTTTAGAAGTAACTCGGAATGTGGGACTTAAATATTTGGTACAATCAACGCGATTCAAATGTATTGTGGGAGCCGCTAGGAGGTAATCGGCATTTGCACCGTAGGTATACATATTGATTGTTGGGACTAAAGTTTCCAGAGCCGTCATAGGTACCTATTATAAGCCGCCGTATCAATGAGGAGATATTACTGGGGTTTCAGGGGACAATGGTTAGTGATCAGGGGATAACATTGGGAACGACGCGTTTCTAGTAATAGTTCACATATTATTTAGTTAGATTAAATTTAGTTGCATTTTACTTGAATAAAATTCAATGAACATCGCGATAGTAATTAAGTAGAATGAGGTGAAATTAACTTAATATGTATGTGCTGCTCTGCAGATTCAGAAACAATGAAAGTAATGCAATTTAAACTCATGAGCGATGGTTGTCATGCAATCTAAATAGCTGTAATCAGGTCTGGTCCCTCACCTGTGTCTCAGAAAGGCTGAGTACTTGCGCCAGCTGCTTGCGCTCCTGGCCGACGACGTAGTGGTTCTTCTCGAAGGCGTGCTCCAGCTTCAGCAGCTGCGTCGGAGAGAACGCCGTTCGGATCCGCTTCGGCTTCCGGAACGGTTGGAACAGAAACTCGGGGAGGTGTGGCCCTGTGAACAGGAGAGAGCAGCTAGTGAGTTCTGAGCAGGGAGTGGCGGCCCTGCGGACAGTAAGGGGCGGTAAGTAATGCCTAAGCGGGGAGGTGTGTCCCTGTGAACAGGAAGGGGCGGTCCGTGAGCCCTAAGCGGGGACATGCGGCCCTGTGAACAGGAGGGAGCGGTCTGTGAGTTCTGAGCGGGGAGGTGCGGCCCTGCGGACAGTAAGGGGCGGTACGTAATGCCTAAGCGGGGAGGTGTGTCCCTGTGAACAGGAGGGGCGGTCCGTGAGCCCTAAGCGGGGACATGCGGCCCTGTGAACAGGAGGGGGCGGTCCATCAGTCCTGAGCGGGGAGGTGTGTCCCTGTGGACAGGAGGAAGGGGCTGTCTGTGAATCCTGAGAGGGGAGGTGTGGCCCTGTGGACAGGAGTGGGCGGCCCGTGAGTCCTAAGCGAGGAGGTGTGGCTCCACGAACAGGAAAGGGCGCGGTTCGTGAACCCTAAGTGGGGAGGTGTGTCCCTGTGAACAGGAGGGGCGGTCTGTGAGCCCTAAGCGGGGAGGTGTGGCCCGGTGTACAGGAGGGACGGTCCGTCAGTCCTGAGAGGGGAGGTGTGTCCCTGTGAACAGGAGGGGCGGTCTGTGAGCCCTAAGCGGGGAGGTGTGGCCCGGTGGACAGGAAGGCGCGGTACGTAAGGCCCAAGTGGGGAGGTGCGGCACTGTGGAAAGAAGGGGGCGGTCCGTGAGTTCTGAGCGGGGAGGTGTGGCCCTGTGGACAGGAGGAAAGGGCTGTCTGTGAGTCCTGAGAGGGGCGGTCCATCAGTCCTGAGCGGGGAGGTGTGGCCCTGTGGACAGGAGGGAGGGAGCTCCTATCCGAGCCGAGAGGGGCGGGACGGATGCCGATCACGTGTCCGCGCCGCGCCAAACACCGCCGGCTGATCGGCTTAGGCTGAATGGGGTCATGATGGCATCTCTATCGGCTGCAGTCAGCATCGCTCGAGCTCAAACACCTCCGGCCGGCCCTAATCCTGAGCGATCATCGCCAACAGGTGTTCTTCTGGCTGCCCGCTGTCCGCTTCTGTCCTGACACCTGGCCGCGGTCCGGCAGCGGCTGCCGATAGAGCGCGTCGGAAGCGTCTCGGCGCGGCGGAAAAACCGCGGCAGCTCCGCGAGCGACTGTCAGCCGCCGGCTGCCGGCTGTCAGATCGGCTCACGTCGTGTCGGAACAGCGACGCCGCAACACCACAGCCGCTTTTTGCCGCCGACATATTATGGTAAACTGATTAGTCACAGCAGGCGGATTGTGACTAGGCACTGGGCAGAGGGCAGTGGGCAGTGCTGCAACTTCACCACGGCACACAGCGGCACACAGCGGCACACGGCGGCACACAGCGCCACACAGCGACACACAGAGATACACAGCGGCACACAGCGGCACACAGCAGCACCCTGCGGCACCACACGGCACCGCCATGGCACCACGGCTCCACGTTTTGGCAGCGCCACAGCAGCGTCGTGGCAACGAGGCGTGATAACCGGCTCTCTGCCCATGCCGGCCGGCAATGACGGTGCTTATTACCCTTCAATAATTACCGGTTACCCCGCAGTGTAATATATAACGACTCTAAATCAGTTAAGTAATTGCCAATTTATGAACATTTACATTGTATTTACATTTAATGTGCTTTTTAGCATGACTGTAACAAGTGAGTTTGCACTCGTAATCTGTCTGGCGCCGGCAGAGGAGCGGTAATGAGAGCCGAGAGGCGACGCGGCGGTAATGGGGCCGCTACGTGGCGGTAATGGGGCCGCTACACGGTCTCTGGCCGTCCCCGGCCGGCGGCTGCCCTGACCGCCAAACCCGGCCGCCGGCGCCGGTATGCGGGCCCGTCTAATGAAGACGTTATGAAGGCAATCTATGCAGAGTCGGGGCGTGGCCCGATGATAGGTACGTGGCACGCGGCGAGGGATCGCTCCTCCGCTCCTCCCTCTTATCCCACTTCATCATCACCAAGGCGCCGCGCGGCTCCGTGGCGGGCTGTTCTGCTGCGGCCGCGTCAGTTCCGGAGCCGCTCTTGTTACGTGCCGTCAGCGCTCTCTCTCCTATTAGGCATGCACCATGCAGCCGGCTCTAACGATGGCTAATCGAATCCAGTGCTGAATAAGAAGGAAACGTTCCGCCCTCCGGGGCCCCTGCATGCGATCAGCGGACAACTCTGACAGGGCGGCTATACTGGGACAGCCCTGGACCTGTGTGGTGGGAAAATAGACGATGATATCATTGTTGGAGCGGGAGCTATCACGCCGCTGATCGGCAGAAGTTCTGCTGTCCTGTATGACAGTCGAATTTCTCGCCACCCTGTGTGATCGTGTTCGTGTGTTTTGTCGCCGATTGCGATCGTATCGCGAACGGACCATCAGCGCCAGTTCGTCTGTTCGTCTGCCAGAGTGCCATCGTCCGCACAGCCTATCTGGCCTATCTGGCCATCGTATACAGTCAGCTCCTGCGGCGTCTGTCTGTCTGCCCGTCTGGTTATCCCGCCCCGCCGTCTGACCTTGTCGGGCGGAACGTGCGCTGCGTGGCCGCGTCCGGTCCCCGCTGGTCCCCGCTGGTCCCCGCTGGTCCCCGCTGGTCCCAGTTGGTCCCAGTTGGTCCTCGCTGGTCCTCGCTGGTCCTCGCTGTTCCTCGCTGGTTCCCGCTGGTCCCGACTGGTCCTCATTGGTCCCCGCTGGTCCCCGCTGGTCCAGGGCAGTTGTGCCGTATCGCGGCTGAGATCGCGTCCCTGGCGACGTTTATGGAGCTGTGGTAACCCAACCGTCGGCTGTGGCCGGCAGCAGCAGATTAATGGGCCGGCCCGGTCAGATGAGACCGCTGCGGCGCGCCGCTGGACACCGCGGATGCCACCGAGCGGCGTCTCCGCCCACTGCAGCCGGCAGACGGGACCTCCGCCCTCCTCCGAGCCCGCCCTCCACCCTCCGCCGAGCCACCGAGCCGCCACCCTCCGCCGAGCCACCGAGCCGCCACCCTACACCGAGGAGCCACCGAGCCACCGTGAGGCACCGAGCCACCGCGGCAGGCGCGACCTCCGCCCTTCGCCGAGCCGCCACGGCCGACAGGCGCGACCTCTGCCCTCCGCGACGCTGCACTGAGCCCAGTAACAGAAGAGGCAGGATGGTGACCAAAAGAGAGAAGCAGCGACAACGCAATACAGCGGCAATTAGGATACCTGATGGGTAACAGAGCATAGTCACCATAGCGTTCTTAGCTATCTTGGATGCCAATGTGTTAAGTTTGACAACTTTTTGGACATATTTAGTCAAACTATTCAACTAACGTTGTTTCCCTGCCACAGTACGGAGGCGGTGCACGCGTTGCACAATTCACGCCACATCGCGCACAGTGGCCAGCGGGCGCATCACACTGTTACCAGCCCCGCGCGGCCCGCAGCGTTACGAGCTGTCGACTGTGTCGGGTGCAGCACCCGGCCATCCGTCATCATTACCCCGCCCGCCACCATCCGGGGTGCGCAGGACCCCGCCACCGGCCGCCGGCGCTGAACTCGGCCAGTTTTATACCGGATTAACACAGCGGCCGCGCAGACGTGGGCCGTGTAAACGCAGCGCTAACGGAGGCGGGCTGTGTAAAACGCTGCGCTAACGGAGGCGGGCTGTGTTTTCTGGCCTGGCCGGGGGCGGCCGGCGGCTGCCGACTGCCAGCGATGCCGTCCCAGCCCCCGGCAACAGCCAATCATCTCAATTAAGGCGGCAGTCGAGCTGACGGCCAAATGTCTGGCTTCCTGCCGAGCCGAGTCAAAGGGTTGTCCGCCTGTCCGAGGCCGGCGCAGTACCCGGCGGGCCAGGCAGAAGGGCGGCGACAGAATCACTTGAATGAAAGCCTCGGGCGTGCAGGGTCATCGATGTCGGGTAGCTAACATGCTCTTTCCGCAGCAGGACACGGGGTCACAGTGCAATTAAATATAAAACCACCCTCAACAAGCAAGACAGAACGGCGTTTGATGCATGTTTGTTTGTTATAATGTAAAATGACTTACGAAGTGGACCAAGCAAATACGAAATTCGTTCGTGAAAAAAAAAGACTGGCTCGTTACAGGATAAAGTTACATTTGTCATGCCAAATGTAAATCTATGCATTTTATAAAAGTCGCAAACTACCGTAGTTCCTATTTTACAACAACCTTGTCAACTACTGACCAGCCTTGCTTGGGTTTTATCACATACAATTTATCACGTCATACATCTTGATGCAGCTTTGGGCCTTGTTCACATCTGTTCACGTCAAACTTGGCGTCACTGGCGCTAACCTTCCCACCCTCCTTCCCGCCCTTCCCACCCTCCCTCTCTCCCTCCCTCCCTCTCCTCTCAGGCCGGCGCGCGCGGGACCGGCCGCCGCCGTTTGCATACGGAGGGCGACGCCGCGCGGCGCGCGCATCCGTCTTGTCCATGCTAATACTGCGATAAAGCGGCGCCAATTAATTGCTTGTCAGGCGGCGTCCCGGCGCCGGACGGATGCGGCCGCTAAGTTCGGCAGACCGGCCGGCCAGCGGCCATCCATCTGCGCTGCGTCGGCTGCCTGCGCTGCCGAGCCGGCCGCGCGCGGCGCGCTGACTGACCGATCGGCGGCGCCGCGATCCCATCGCCCTGATGGACTGCAGCGTCCGCACGGCAGGCGGCTATTAGCACCGCCACGACGCGACGAGACGCGAGACGCGAGACGCGAGATGCGAGATGCGAGACGCGAGACGCGAGACGCGAGACGCGACGAGACGCGAGACGCGACGAGACGCGAGACGCGAGACGCGAGACGCGAGACGCGAGACGCGAGACGCGAGACGCGAGACGCGAGACGCGAGAC
>JARBER010155713.1:0-10758 GCA_030265075.1 Balanus glandula
CGACCTCTTCCACAACGTGAGAACGCGCCGCCGAGTGTGGGGGGGGGATAGGGGGGGGGGCAGAGCGAGAGGTCAGAAATGATACCATATAGCAGTGGTGTCAGTCTTGACGGCGGGGATCAGGTGTGGCACCTGTGACGAATATGTGCAGGACATTGTATTTTACTTAACATTTTTGACATGCGTATTCCTAAAAATGTATGTGCGTGTTGCGAAAATGAATGGCGTTGGCAATTTTGTCGTAAGGACATAAACATAGTTGATTTTTGTCTGTGAAGAACTCGAAGCATACATGCATTTGTAAGCAATCAGATTGAAAGATCATAAGTCCTAGTGTCATGTCATCAGTTTCAAACTTGTTCAAATGTGTCATGACCTCACAGCCGCGAAGCTCACCGCATGCCTCCGAGACCGACAGCCTTTCCCGCTCTGTCTACAGACCACCATGAAGACGACGCTGGGTCAGAGTCTCGACCTGCTGGGCTCGCAGAGCGGCCAGCTCGACCTCACCAAGTACACCATGGAGCGCTACTCGGCCATCGTCAAGTATAAGACGGCCCACTACTCCTTCCACCTGCCGATCGCGCTCGCCATGCACATGGTGAGAACACGGAGACCCCACCGCGGCGGAGGTAATATTGAGTCCCCTGCGGCGGTGGTGTAGCTGCACGGCACGATCAGCAACACGACACTAATTCGTTTATCGGTGAATCCATCTGATTCGCTCTCCAGTTAATTCGCTGTCTAGCGCGTTCTGGGACAAAAGCCATTATCGGCCGGGTCTGTCATTTGCTGCGCTTGTTTTTGTGTTTATTTTACACATCAGAAATATCAGTACTTCATAACACTTTCAGAATTGATGTTCAGTGGTTATGACAGTGTGTGTCTTTTTCTCTTTCTCCAATTTTTGAAAACACTGCAAAATAAAAAAAAAAACACGACGACTGCGCTGGAATTTCGTGCTCCACAAAGCGAATCCGTCGGATGATCTTTATATTCGCTCGTACGCTAATTTGTCATATCACCGAACGCAAACGGAGTAAATATTTAATGATACCGACGAGTTCGTCGTGCTGCCGATCGTGCCCGTAGACGGGAGTTGTGTTGATTTCAGAATTCATGGAAACTAAAGCGTGGATGTATTGTTTTGTGGCCACTGGTCAATGATCATGTAGGGTCACATGGTGATTGACGCTGGGTTGGTAGTTTTCTGGGCGACGTTTTAGTGTATGCTTGCTTGTTGCTCATATCCGTGATACACTGAGTCAGAGTGCTGGTAAGCTGGAAGCTGTCTGGTAAGCTGCTGGTAAGCTGTCTGCTGCTCTCGTGATTAACTGAGCTCGCCGTGTTGGGCTGTTTTCCAGGCCGGTATCGCCGATCCTGAGAGCCACCGACAGGCCAAACACATCCTGCTCGAGATGGGCAATCTTTTCCAGGTCCAGGTGAGTCGGCGGCAAACGAAAACAGAATCCGCACAGGACGTGCTCCCAACACTACGGCGATGGTAGATTGTTACTCAATGGGCACCATCATGGGTGGAGAACTGTTTTAAAAGTTGGTGTGGCGAAAGGATGTGTTGCTACTATTCTTAGCCTTGTTCATAGCCTGCCAAAATGCTCTAATGCATTTGCATTATAACAAATGAAATGTTGGTATGGCTACGCCACACCGAGTAAGAATACTACATTCTACATTCTCCTTTCATGATCGTTGTATGACTAACTAGTAAAGGCACCCTAGACAACAAATATCATATTGTGATTCATCTATTAATGGTTTCGATACCATTGTCACGTCGTCTTTCACACGGCGATAGAGTTAAACGTGGACTGGACTTCCTCCTGAATTTGAAATATCTACAGGAGTTACTCAGTTAAGTGCTGAAATGTTTCAAAGTTTACGATTTGTGTTTGTGTTTCTGAATAGTTTCCTATATGTTGATAGCTGTTATGAGCATTGGTATTTTTATGTTTTTGTAAAAGTGATATTACATTAGTCTTTGCTCATGGTAATGGACACTACAGTTACGTAGTGTCCATTACGACGTACCCATGGTCTCACTATTGTTAGCTGTTGGTAACAATGTAAATATTGACTAGATTGTTTCTGCATATATTATCTCTAACACTTTGCAGAGCATATGCACATGCAGTGTTTGTGGTTTGAATCGCACTGTCAGTCATTCGAAGTGAAAGACCGCGCTAACAGCATTACTGGAGAACATGCTGCTATTCTATTCTGCTATGCTATTATGGAGACTGCGGTGACCAGTCTGCTGCTATTCTGGAGACTGTGGTTGGTGACCGTGTGGTGAGCGGTGGTGAGCGGTGGTGACCGGTGGTGACCGTGTGGTGACCGTGTGGTGACCGTGTGGTGACTGTGTGGTGACTGTGTGGTGACCGTGCGGTGACCGTGCGGTGACCGTGTGGTGACCGTGCGGTGACCGTGCGGTACCGTGTGGTGACCGTATGGTGACCTGAGGTGACCCGTGTGGTGACCGTGAGGTGACCTTCAGTGACCGTGAGGTGACCTTCAGTGACCGTGAGGTGACCGTGCGGTGACCGGTGGTGACTGTGTGGTGACCATATGGTGACCGTGTGGTGACCGTGTGGTGACCGTGCGGTGACCGTGTGGTGACCGTGTGGTGACCGTGTGGTGACCGTGTGGTGACCGTGTGGTGACCGTGTGGTGACCGTGTGGTGACCGTGCTGTGACCGTGCGGTGACCGGTGTACTGCCCGTCGACAGGACGACTTCCTGGACTGTTTCGGCGACCCGGCGGTGACGGGTAAGGTGGGGACGGACATCCAGGACGGCAAGTGCTCGTGGCTGGTGGTGGTGGCGCTGCAGCGCGCCTCGCCGGCGCAGAAGCAGATCATCCAGGTGAGCGGAGCGGGCCGGACGGGGCCGGGAGAGCTGCACTGCCACCGCGGCCGGGGACGGGGACCGGTCCACGGTGTCACAGTGGCAGGAGCCGGCCACTGCAGAACGCTCCGGACATGGGGGGAATGGTGACATCATGAACATCTGGTTTGGGGATCGATTTGCGGACAGGGTAGGCTGAGGCGAACTGCTGCGCTTTCGAGATGAGTAACATTATGTATATTATGCATACAAAGTTGTTCGAGTGTGTTGTAGGATTGGAGAAGCGCCCCCCAAAAACACCAATCACACGGATTGGAGAACATAAGCATCCCTAACCTGAAACGTCTCTGCGTTTAATGTTTTGGCATCAGTATATCTAGCGCTGCTGTACATACGTGAAAACAGTCTGCTTGCTATTGTTGCACATTGCCTGAGCCGAATGCTACAGCTGACTCGGTAGAGATTGTGTTGACGCGGAGGTGGGTGGCCGGTTCGCAGGAGAACTACGGCAGCGAGGACCCGGAGAAGGTGGAGCGGATCAAGCAGCTGTACACCAGCCTCAACCTCGTATCAGTCTACAAGAAGTACGAGCTCAACAACTACGAGCTCATCTGCCGGCTCATCGAGCAGACCTCGCGCGGGATGCCGCACAAAGTCTTCTACAAGATGCTCGAGAAGATCTACAAGCGGGAGAGCTAGACGCCCGGTGCAGTCGAACATGATGGACATGGCTGTCTGAGCGGCTGCGCCCTTCACACATTTATGTTGCCACTTTTGTGTCGCAGTATTTTTTTTTCTTTTGATAAAATTTTGTATTAATTTTGCGCAGCCAGTTAGTTTCTTACTAGCTTCTGGTTTCGTAGTCTGTCTCGCGCGTTCCCAACGCGTCGTCCTTCGGTTCGCTCATTCCTGAAGCCGAGCTTGCCTGAGCGCCATCTGTTGGAAGGTAAGAATATTTGTACATCGAGAGCGTCCGATAGGGGCGTGATTATCAGACCAGTCAGCTCGCTGGCCAGTCTAGTTGGCTTCACAACACCTAGTCAGGTCGCTTCCACGCATATTTTGACTGTTTTGCCGGTGTTATTTTGCCAGCAGTGAGATAATTTATTTCCAAATACCTGCAGCTCCCTATCGTTTTTGATTGAGATGATCTAACGTCAAAAGTGCTGTTCGGCATTATGGGCGCGCCGTGGTAGACTAAGAGTGCGGGTTCGTTCTGAGTACGGAGCAGTCAGCTGTTCAGACGCTGGAAATGCCTCCCATAGTGTTGTAAATCGTCGCCGGAGCACCAGTTTTCACCCGTGTTGGCAATATGACTCGGCTGGCGGGACTATGACCAGTGATCTGATCACTGGAACGTGAGGCGGGTCGGTTACGGACAGCAGGTGACGGGTGGCGCTGCTGATCAATAATGTGTGGCCACTGGCTCTGTATGTTTACAATAAAATGTCGTTATTTGAGGTCGGTGCGGTGAGCGTGGCTTGGCTGAGGTTGACCCAGGTTCATGTGGAATGCGCATATGCTTCTAAAAAGGCGAGCGGTATACACTAATTGTTACAAACATTCTCCTGGTATACGCGCATCGTAAAGGGCACGACTTTCAGCAGAATGGATAGATACATGCAACGGTGAGCTCTTGGGCCGTGTTGCGTCCAGTGCGTAGATATTAAATCCTAAATAATTTGTCACAGTCTAGTCACGGCCTCGGAATGAGCCGACAAGTGCCAGTTTTAGTTAAGACATTGCAATGCTAGCGCTGTGGCGCTGGCCTAGCCGGTCACAGCTTCAGTCGCGCCGTGACCAGTTCCGCTCCCGGCGCCGAAACGCCGGGATCACAATTTTGCAACTTTAGTAGCAGCCTGCACTGCATGGCACCTGACCATTGTAGTTTTGGCAGAATGTAGACAGAGCTTTTGTCGCTTAGATAAAGTTACTTTAGCAGGGTTTAAGAACATCAATTGGCATCACGGCATAGTATAGGTGTTGAATGGCAGGGAAGTATAATTTCTTACACCATTGCGTTACACTGCTAAACAGCATACCCTTACATTTACCCGCGCCCCGCTGGGGTCTCCAACCGAACGAACCCCCAGCGGTGGCAAATATTCCCCCCCCCCCTGGTTATCTCCCGATCCAATAACCGCAGCGCAACGCTCAAAGCGAAAATCGAAAGCTCTCAATGAGCTGCGTTCATAGCATGCTTAAAATTTTCCGAAAAGGGTCATGTCAGGTCACGGTCAGGTCAACCACAAAATGTTTGATATTTTTGTTTTTTTGCCAAATATTCCGTTCAAAGTGCTAAATTTGAACCAATAGCG
Source organism: Balanus glandula (assembly GCA_030265075.1). Lineage (NCBI taxonomy): Eukaryota > Metazoa > Arthropoda > Thecostraca > Balanomorpha > Balanidae > Balanus > Balanus glandula. The sequence goes on from JARBER010155713.1 coordinate 5,183, forward strand.
CACTGAGTAGTCTCAAAGGTATAACGCATCTTCTGCATTAAACAGACGGGAAAAAGTAAGCAAAGGTCAAGGTCAGGTCACACAAGGTCATTGTAGACAAGAGGTTTACGGAAGTCATGCGACACATGTAATGTGGGTTCTTTTCTACGTATAGTTCGAAAGCAGCATTCATTTTTAATAATTGACCCCATAAAAGGTCAATGTCAGGTCAAATAAGGTCAAATTTTTTAACCGATTAATCGGAACAAAAAAATGGATGTACCTATATAGGCCAATTTCGTCTCAGGAATACAGCGGTGACATTTGTCTATATCTGGTCAAATTAACCCCCCAAAAGCAATTTTGAAAAATGACGTCATGACTACCAACACTAAGGGAGCCATAAGTCAGGCAAATGATATTTGTTTGAAATTTGGTTTGAGTATTGTTCATACGTAGTTATAATACATAAATTCCGTTTTTTGAACAATTTGAGGAAAAAAATCAAAACATGTATCGAAACAACTGGAGGATTTTTGAAATTTTGGGGATAAAAACTCAAGGTGTTGAAAATCTGAGATAGACGTCTTGTAGGAAACATTAGTTCCGTTTCTTGACGATTTTTTAATTGCACTTTGCTGTATTTCTCGAATTTGTACGATTTTTCAAACGTTAGTCGTTTTTCCATCAAAACTGGATTCGCATGACGTCATCAAAACGTTATTATTATCTCATAAAGCTTTCAAATGATTTCATCAAAATTTATGTGGACTTAAAATTGATGCCTCCTAAGGTGATGTAAGTTTCGCGTCGATATCTGGCACCGTTTTAGAGTTATTGAGAAAATCCGGTAGGGGCAAATATTGCCTCCCCCAGCGGGGCGCGGGTTATTGCATTCAGTCTGATGAGCATAGTTTGCCACGGGCTGGGCCTGCCAACGCTCATGCCCATGCCCATGGACCCGCGCTGGGGGCAAATTGTTGGACCCTGGGTGGGCAATGGCTGACAAGTGCTCAAGTGCACTGCACTTTTTCAGCACCACAATGCTGCTGTGGCTGTGACTGTTAGCATAGTTGGTTCATAGTTTCACATGTATCATTTGCAAGTAGCTAAATATTCTAGAATGATTGATGCAAATGTTGTAGAAATAATAATGTGCTTAATCTGTACGGACCGGGGATGGGCTTAAAACTTATTATTTTAAACGGACATGGTCCGGGCCTGGGCTTGGTGATTAATAAGTTCCTGGGCTCGGGCACCGGTAGGGCTGGAGGAGGGTGGGCCCGTAGCGAACTATGCTGTCGAGACCACAAAGGCTTGTTTGGGTCCGCTGTGCAGTGCTTCGGTCGTCGCCAGCAATCTTCCCGTCCACGATCCCTCGCTGCAGCAGTACTTAACTCGCTCATCAGCAGACTGGTGCGTTTATTCCTCGGGCCTAAACATCTCACCTTAGCCTCAGCATCCAGCATACATCACCAGCTTTAAAATCGTGGAATGTTACATTTCGAAATCCCGAAACTAGCGAGATTGCTCACGTCCTGCCAACTACCGATGATGCTACAGAATCACAAAGGCAGCAACGGAACTGACCATTAGCTTTCCACAGGACATCTAAGACGTGACACGTAATCTGATAATCACGTATGCAATAATATTGCAAGCTTCCTAACATATATTCTAGTACAATTTCACACACACGGTAAATCCATCTAAACATGATTATATACACAATGTCACACACAGGTTCTCCGGCGCCGTGTTTTACATATCTACACAGATCGGCAACACGATCGTGGTTGCGTTAGCCTTGGCCAGCACGCGGGATGCGACAGAGGCTGACATGGTCGTCTGGGATGGTGCGTGCCGGCCCATTGGACAGACGGGTGGAAGGAAGTGCTCTCCTCACAGCTGGAAGTGTCCGGCCTGCCTGTTCACGTGGAACTGCTGAATGGATATGACGAGAGTCACTGCGTAGATGGCAGCAGCTATCCAGCAGTTGTACGCGATCTGCAAACAAACATGAATGAGTCATGAGATAGAGAAAAAAATAATACAAGGATGTGAGCATAAAATGTACAATCCCAGGATAGAATGATGACAATGGTGACAAACAAGTGGGGTTTTCCCTAAATCGATCCAATGCAGTGCCCATAGCCCATCGAACTAAGCATCGTCAAATACAGTTTGTGTTGTTGAGCTTACACTGCTGTATGCCTCATCGGCTGCAGCGTAGAGCTCCTTTGTGGTGTTGTAGTGCTCCTCCAGTCCCAGATCTTCAATCAGACCAATGCTGTTCCACAGGAATAGACCACCCATGATAGACTGCAAACACAGCAATACAGGTGATCAGCTAACAGGAAAAGACAAAGCTGTCATGATAAATAACGATTCAGTCTAGTATGGTTGAGGACGATGTGCAGAAGTTTGGATGATTTAGCAGATAAGGAGATCACATTTATATGACAAAATCGCAAAAAAAAGATTGCATGATTGTAAGTGTAATTTGAACATCTTACCTGTTTGGTCAAACATCTCTTATCATAGTTTGGTCAAACTTAGCAAACTTCCTATTTCCAACCAAGAGCATCATATTGCAGTGTCAACACGAGACACTTAATACTCACAAGAGCATTATGTAATAGTGTCAACTGCCAACACATGACAGATACTACTGTCCGTGACAGCACGTGTGACACTTAATACTCACCAGTTGGATGATGCCCCAAACGCTGACAATCATTCCACACAGGGAACACTTGGGTCCACAGAGAGTCATTGTGTGATGTTGTTTCAAATATGTAGTTTAGCAAATGGCAGTGACTTGATAATCAAGCACTTCTAATGATCTGGAACATACAAAAACGTGTCAGCATGATGTCATCAGCAACCAGGACAAAGTGAGTTTCTATTATAAATATTCAGTCTTAGATCACTACTTGTTAGATCATAGATGCTTTTGAGTACTCAGTTGAATGGAACCTAAAACACTTGCAGTAAAGCACAAATATTGATATTGTGCAATATGGTAAACTGGGCTTGAGCAATGGGCATAAGGGGAGATCACTGATCAGGGTCGGTTAGGTTTACCTTTTTTCTAAAGCGATATATTTTAAGATCATGATAATATTTTCTCACTTACAGAATGTAAGTGAGGTGACACGCGTATCTGTCATGATTTGGTATATTAAGCATACAACGATAAAACAAATAGTTTTAGTAAAAACATCGATTTATTTACAGGTTAGTCAACCGGCCAAGTCACCCCGGTGAACGCCGAACGGGCGACTTTACCGCGGGGGTGAGATAGAGTAAAGTGATACCATGAAATATCAGTCCAATTCCTTATGAATGATGTTACCACAGACCATTATTATATATTCATGGGCGAGTCCAATGATTACCGTTCGTCATGGACGAGACGCGAAGCGTCGAGTCTATGACGAATGTAATTATTGGAAGAGCCTATGAATAAATTTATCGTGCAACTGCAACCATCTAATGTACTTTTTACGATGTTTTCGACGTAAAAATGTAAGATATCACAAAATACTTTGAGGTCATTGAACTGACCATGATCACTTCAAGAGACCAAGACGAGATCTGATCATGGTCATATCCAGATGAACACGTGTCGCTATGGAACTGGTCTTTCAGTTGCATGATAACGATGATTCAAGTGCAATTTATGTTCAGTGCAGCTTTACAGTGTCCGCCAAGGTCACCTCAATGTCAATGACACCTTTGTGTCAATAACTTTAACAAAATGAAGATATAGACGTGAAACCAGCACCAATCAGTTAGCCTCATCGAGACGCGTCTCCATAAGTGCAAGATGACCTACTTGAGTCACCACTTAACTTTAACCCGAGATCACTGAGGTGAAAGCGCGCGGTGCGCACCCGCCAAATCGCCCCGGAACGGTTTGTAAATCTAAACAACTTACACAATACACACTCGCCTGGTTATCGCTGAAACTTGAAAATTTGTCACAACAAATCAAGATGCTTGAATCACCAACAGATTGCAATGCATTGTCAAAATTTTAATGCGGCCTAAACGCTTGACACCAAACAATGTTTCATACGAAAGCAGGCGTTCATATTTTTTATAATTCACGTTTTATCACTTTTCAGGAAAACTATTAGGGATATGCATTATGCGTGTTATTATTTTTGCTCTATTTCCGAACACCCAACACAGAGATGGCGACAGGTTCAAATGCATTCATTTGGGGCTGCCAGAAAGCGTAAAAATGAGGGCGGCAAGTTCGTCCCAGCAGCCAAGTGACCCTGGTCTCCCCTAAATATAAAATAAATCATATAAATACAGCATGCTCTCAGATCTGCTTAAGATTTGAGATTCCTGTCTGTTTATGGGCCAAACATATCGCCTTGGGCAAAACCATATGAGGTGTCTTGATTTTGGGCAAAACCATATGAGGTGTTTTGATTTAGTGTTTTAACCCTCGCCCTACGGGAACCATTTCTCACATTCGCCCTGCCCCTATCCTAAAAAGACGAAAAGATGGGGGGTCCTAAAAAGACCCCCTCCCTGCCAACTTTTGAACCAAGCATCGTAGAGGAACGCGGAAAGGACCAGCGTGTTGCCTGCAGTAAGGCGAATCTAACGGTATCCAACTTTTATGTCTCAGGTCGATTGGTGACCTTCTAGGTCACCTAAATGACCCCAAATTGACGATGTCTCAAAATAACAGTTTTACTCAGTCGTTCGTCGCTGCCAAAGTTATGAGTATTTAATTATTATTTGTCCATCAACATACTCGCCGTTGTATTACCTATCTGGTGATAAATCGACTCTTATGTTTGGTCTGGTAAATGACCTCCTAGGTCAATGAAATCGTCAGAAATGTTGACATTTACCATGCACTTTGCATTACAGCACATACACAAAGCGCTTCGTATAACTTCCGAAAGGAGAGAGATAGAGAGACGTCGTATACTGGAATGTGTTGCCGGTTATGAGGGGAATCGAACGGTATCTCATTTGTTGGATCTAGGACAACCTGTTAGCTTTGTGTTGAAATAAATGGCCCGAAGTGTAGAAAACAGATATAAAACAGTGATTTGGCACAGTCAGAAACATACACATTAAGAACCTGATAAATAGAAATAAGAATACAGTTTAAGAGATCAATTTTGCCTCAAAATTATATAAAAGCTATTTGTTTGTATCTGGTCCAAAAATCAAAAAGGGTGATTAAAAAAAATGACATCACTGTTTTTTTTTAACAAAGAGCTATCAGTCAGTTAAAAACAGATATTGCTTTGAAATTTTGTATAGCCATTTTTCTCACGTAGTTCTCTTACATATATTCCGGTTTTCTGAATAACTTTGAACATTTTAATTAAATAGTTTTTTCAATAGTTTTTTTTGGGGGGGGATCAAAACTCCAAATTGTATCAATCATAGATAGACATCGTAAGGATATTGGCATTTATGTTCTTGTAGCGTTTACGGTTTGCATTTTGGTAGAAAACTTGGTTTTATACAATTTTACAAACAATGGGGTAGTGTAGAAACTAATCCGCCAGATGTCTCTGCGCGCCCGTTACGTTCACCGGCGGCCGGCCCGCATT
>JARBER010155724.1:0-10757 GCA_030265075.1 Balanus glandula
CGGCACATGATTTATGGGCACTTTTACACGTAGAACTCGAAACAAGTACTCATTTTTACATTCTGACCCCATAAATTAACCCTTAGGCGAAATCTAGGTCAACATCGGGTCATTTGAGGTCAAATTTTAAGATCAACTAAAATCAACAAAAAATAGATGTTTCTAGACTGATTTTGCCTAAACAAAACAATACTGACATTTATTTATTCGTATCTTGTCAAAGAAAGCCAACAAATGGGATTTTCAAAAATGACGTCATGTGTCACTTACACTCAAGAAGCTTTAACTCAGTCAAAATCAGAGATATTGCTTTGAAATTTAGTATGTATATTGTCCATGTTTTGTTCTTTTACATGTATTCTGGTTTTTTGAATAGCTAAAGAAAGAAAAAATGTGTTTCGAAAAAAAAATTGACAAAAAATGTTTTTTTAGGTTTTTTGAAATTTCTGGGGTCAAAAACTCAAAATTTTGAAAATCCGAGATAGCCATGTTGTAGACAATCTTATGTCCAATCTTTAAGCTTTTTTGGTTTGCGGATTACGTTTTCCTACGATTTACTATGATGTTTCAAACATTGACCACTTTTTCATCAAAAGTGGCATGACATGATGTCATCAAAATGTCATTTTTTTCAAATTTCTTAATGGATTTTTTTCAAAAAAAATTGTACAAAACGTCAAATTGATGCCGGATAAGGTATAGCAAGTTTCATGCTGATATCTTAAACGGTTTTTGAGGTATCGACGAAATCCGGGAGGGGGGGGGTGAAATTTACCCCCCTACGCCGCGCGGGTTAATGTGCAGGTACCTATTTAAAATCAACTTTGCTTTAACATCTTCGAAAATATGGAAACTGTGATAATTTTCCATTTATTTTATTTTGGACGTTCGAAACTAAAAATAAAAATAAAAAACAAGATAGTAGTTTTGTAATCTTTCCCAAATAATACCCTTTTTATGGTGTTTTGGCTTACATTTGTTCTTTGTGCGGCCTGTTAGATATCATATTATTTTATGCTTTATCGTCAACTTCATATTAAGTGACGTCACTACATTTCATAATATAAAAAAATGTCTCGGAAGGTTTCCAATTGTGCAGCATATGTAAAATTGATGTTGAAGAAGGTATCGAAAGTCTAAGCTTGATAACACTATTGTGGGCTCTGAGTTATCTCAAATAGTTTTCAGGGGGCAATATTGCTCCCCAGTCAAGTGCATGTTAATCATATCATATCTTACCGATCTGATGAGTTTGAGCGAACCACACAAGCAGTCACCATGGGTGTCTACTACTGTACGTGGCGTGCGCCGCGTGAGAGGTGTTGAAAAGTATTTTCCCACAAAAGCTACACAATGGCTGGGCTGATTGTATATGAATTTGATATGTGATTGGGTACACCTCAGATGCGACTTTTCCTAAAGTCGCCTCTGCACGTGTGCACGTGACTACCCCTATGTTACATTAAAGTTTATTTGTTTATTGATTTGTTTATTTATTGAGAGATCAATCACAGGCACAAGCCCACTTACGGTTAAGTCGTAGGTATGGGCTAAACATTCATAAATAGGTACCTACATGAGTGCATAATAAGCAACGGCTGAGCCATTTTTATTCAAATTTAGTGTGTTGTTAGGGATGACGTCAGTCGACGCTTTTCCAAAAAAAATCAGTAGTGGGGTGCCTCTGTACGTGCACACGTGCACTGCACAACCCTTTTCCATGTATCAGTAATGACTGTGTCGATTTGTTTTAATTTGATGTGTGGTTGGGTGCCTGTCAGCCAATGATTTTCCGACAGTTAGGGAAATGTCTCTGAACGAGTGCACGTGCGCAAGAGCGCCGACGCTCTTTGTATATGATAAATTCCTTACCCAATGGAGTTCAAGCTCACCATACCATCACGCAATGCGTATTGAGTGCGATGTGTGATATTTGGTAGCTAGTTTATAACCTTTCCGGGCCAGAAGCCAGCGCCCCTCCCGGAAAATGTCGGATTGGATCTTACTCTGGCTACCGTTTCGGGAAACACCGGTTGGCCGTGGTGACTGTGAGAGATGCCGGCTGACCAGCCACCGGGGCTGCCAGCTCCCGGTTCATTCTGACGCTGGCATTCCGGCCCGGAACACTTTTTTCTGGCCCAGCAAGCCTGTTTTTCCGGGTCGGCAAAAGCTTGAGTGGGAACCGGGCTTAGCCCACGCCCTGGTGAGCCTCTGAGACAACTCCGCTCTGGTGAAGGGCCGGATTGACCCAGTGGCTGTAGTCCAGCGAGGGACATACAGCTGGTGGGAGGTCGGTGGCCAGTGGAGTGTCGTCCTCGGTCCAGCGGGGGACATACAGCTGGTGGGAGGTCGGTGACCAGTGGAGTGTCGTCCTCGGTCCAGCGGGGGACATACAGCTGGTGGGAGGTCGGTGACCAGTGGAGTGTGGTCCTCGGTCCAGCGGCTGACATACGGCTCTCCAGCCGGCGTTCCGACGCAGGCGAGGCCGCTGTCGGCAGCGGTCGGGCCGGCGGTGGGTTGGCGGTCGACCGTCGGCGCGTGGCCGTCGGCGGTCGGCGGTCGGTCGTCGGCCGGTCGGTGGTCAGTAGCGTGTCTGCGTCCAGTGAGGACAGACCTGTCGCAGGGAGACCACTCTGGAACTGCGGCAGAACATGAGAGAGAGCTTACACAACACTGGACCCCACGTATAACAGCAGGTGAGGACGTGTGCCACTCTTGTCATGTGATGAGACTCCCGCTCTACGTATCGTTATTTGCGATACGTAAGTTTGTTGCAGCTTTTAAATATATATTAATATAACGCCAGTCATTCTGGTTTGTGTTGACACTTGCACATGCATTCCTTGTTTTACCAGATTGTTTTGGTCGATGGTAATATAGGTGGAACTAGCAAAATGTGTAGGTCCTTTATCACACATGTTCTGCGATAGCGCTTGCCATATGTGATACGTGGGAACTGCTTTTTGGTAAAACCAATTTCGTTTTTTTTTCTCGAATAAAACAATTATAGTAGCCTGAGAAAACCGAAATTGAAATATGTTCAAGTGGAGAAAACCGAAATTGAAATATGTTCAAGTGGAGAAAACCATGCTATTGCCCATAGTACACTGCATATTTCAATACCTCTCTAAACCTACAAGAAAGGCATCCTAGACTTAATAAATAATACTTTTGCAATGAACCTAAGAATTCACTAAGCAAAAAATAAAACGAAGTGTCTGGAACAGCGCGGTTTCTATCGTAAGATTGAACGAATGCTTAGGTAGCGTGATCCGCCGTACAGCCAAGCATTGCGGCGCAGCCTATACCTCAGTCGTCTTAAAATCTGAAGGATCAATCGTGTGATTTTCGTTCGTGTGAGTGTAGCGTAGGTACTGTGTAAGCAATAAGCATGACTAAGTGCTATTTGGCGTGCGTGCGTGTGTGTGAGTGTTAGTGTATGTGCGCGGGTGTGAGTTTGAGCGTATCACTGTGAGGGGAGCGTATGGTAAGTGTAGCAGTTTTGAAACTATGTGTTACGCAATTCTACAATATACAGGGTGGCCCAGATAAACTGTAAGTTGTAACCCAGGAAAGTTGCTCCATTTCGATAACTAGGGAACTTTTCCATCTTCCGTTTTTAAGCTGTGGTTGAGGATGCAATGGCACGTTACTATGGAAACCCATGTCACGAAACTTTGATTCGCACGTGCAGTGGAGGGATTCTGTGTCTCTCCCACATATTTTTCGTAAATAAGTCAAACATGAAACGACGGAAGACGGGTAATTTTATGTGACATTTACAATATCACAAAAGTGGATCGTTCGATGCCAACATATTGCAAATCCGTCGATAAATATTTAAGCTATATGGATTTGAATTACATGATGGCCACCAGAATCGAGGTTAGCAAAGCTTCGGAACCTTCAGTCAGATTGTGATGATTCAAACGCCATTTGATAGCTTATGTCAATGTTAATAATCACTGAACATATCTCTGAACACCTTGCCGTTTACTTATGACGTCATAGAAGTCAAACTCCCAAAATTGTGACGGCCAGATTTGATCTTTGTGACTTCGTTTGAAGTCAAATATATTGACCTGAGGCTATCTGAGTTAAATAAAATGTAGATTACAGGGCCTTGAGGAAAACGTGGGTTACATTTTATCTGGGCCTATATTACTATTTGAGAACCGTCTAAGTATCTGTCACACAACTTTGAAAACACATCACAACATAAGAATGAGCGCGTGCTATGGTATGCACTATGCAACTTCAAGTATTACGAAGATTAGAAGCTCATTTAGTTTGAACCAGTATTATATTACCGTGTTTTAAACTTAGTTTTGGACAGCTTTCAGAAGTGCCGTTTTGGACGAAATTGTATTATATAACTAATGTAAACAGAAGCAGGATGAAGATGTAAAGCTAGAGTAATGCTATTTCTATTTCTAGAGTAATGCTAAAGTAAGGAGGTGTAAAGTAATGCTTTACCGAAAAATGAGTGTGTAGATAGATACTTTTGAAATCGCTTCATTACAGTGGAAGGCCAATCAGATTCAATCACGATTACTACAGTGTCACATTCAATGATTAGCACCACGGAATTACTACGAAACGAAGACCATCGAAATACGGTACAGCTTTATTTAAATGATTATATACACTAACGTGGTGTGGAGTTTTCACAGGATTAACGGGTATATAGCGGCTGTGATAGGTATGCAATGCGTATGACAGTTGTGTGCACCGGTTAAAACGTGTTTATTACGTCTTCAACAGGGATACCTCGGGTCACACGGGTGCATATCAGATACCGTGTTTTTTAAAGAGTATATATATATTTTTATGGATTTTGTCCGAGCGTTTTACATGGACGGATTGACGAAGTCAGAGCCTGCGCTAAGCAGAGCCTGTTGCACAGGTCCTGACCTCTACCGTCCGGTCGGGAAATTCCAGGTACTCGGCAGAATTTATAGGCGAAACTTTAACGTGCCCACCTGGCCACACGGTCCGCCCCGCTCACAGACGTCAACTGGCCTTCAGTGCGGCCGCTGCCACCGGCCGCAGCCATCCCAGTCTGGAGCAAATAGCGAGCGCCGAAGCGACTCGAACTGGGCTCTCACTACCGGTTGGATCACAAGCCCAGTGCTCTACCGACTGAGCTATCGGGTGGACTTCGAAAAAAGGCATATATACTCTTCATTTTAAAGGCCCCGATTTACATTCCCTGACTACGCCTCTAATTTTTCGTTTATTTAGTATTTTGGTATTTGCCTTTATATATGTTGACGAACGATATATTTCGTACTAAAAAACGTCTATAACATAAAACAATCATTAATAAACATGGCCACAATTGCTTAAAAACACCCAAAATTTTACATGTTTTTTTGCCACTGACTCCTGTTTTTGAATACAAATTAAAAACTTGGGGTTCAAATATAAAAATGTGTGTATGTACAATCGACCGTTTTTCGAAGAAACCAGATGAGCGGTTTTTGAGATATTTGGGAGGGGGATGGAACCCACCTCACCTCCTGGCTCCTACCACCTCCTACCCCACCTCCATCTTCCCCAACGGGTTAGCGTTATTCTGGCCGCCAGCAGGGATTACGGTTAAGACAAAACTCAAGATTGCTAGAGCATAGACAAAACTGTTTTTTTAGCAATTGCCATCTTATGATCTTCTGCGGTGGTGGTAAGAGTCTAGGTATCCTATACGTTCTAGTCCTAGTGTAAATAAGCCACTGGAATTTGATTATTCACGCCATAGTTATAAAGCGATGGAGACGATACTAGGGCTGAGTCGCCGAGTATTGAGGAACAAAACATTTAAAAACAAGCATATTACATATCATTGAATTAAAAGCGCGCACAAAAAAAAAACTTATAAGACAACATAGATAGCGACAGCTCTGTACTACTGTCTAGCTATCAGTGCCACCAGCTTTCTTGACAGTTTTCAAAGGAAATCGAAGTCGAAAGCTGGGTTGTCAAGATCCAGAAGTATCGCATTCTATAGCGAAACACGCCGGTAGCATGGCTTCCGTTGGCCGGACTTGGCCGCATGCGTGGCAGCTTATCCAGTTCCCTGCTCGACACATATGATGGATAATCATGGGTATTAATGGCACGCGGACCGTGGACCATTATTTGACTCAGACATGCAGGCTCATTCTTCATTCAATGTAGCACACTACGCAGCACATATCGCGTGATAATCTGTCTAAAAAAAAACTGAAAATCTGAGTTGCTGAGCCGTATGTCATCATATTTGTCTGATCGTTTTCGATACATGCTAATTGCGTCTCCTACTGGCTACCACTCGGTTATAAAAGTCGGTAGGAACAAAAATCAACAAATCGTTATGTTCGGAAACCATATAGGTAATCCGATGAGCCCCAGCAAAGTGGCTGAGTCTATCAGCGGACAGCGGTGCTGCTGCTGGTGGCCGGTGACCTCGGCGGAGACCTCGGTGACCTCGGCGGTGACCTCGGCGGTGACCTCGGCGGTGACCTCGGCGGCGACCTCGGTGACCTCGGCGGGGCCTCGGCGGGGACCTCGGCGGTGACCTCGGCGGCGACCTCGGTGACCTCGGCGGGGCCTCGGCGGGGACCTCGGTGACCTCGGCGGGGACCTCGGCGGGGACCTCGGCGGGGACCTCGGCGGGGTCGAGCTACAGGTCGATGGTGCGAGGCCGGCCGGCGGCGGAGCGGTCGGTCCCGCCGGCAGCCCACTCAGTATCGATCAAACCAGCGGTCGCGGCGCCGCTGCTTCACGACCGTCCCCGTGATAGGACCACGCCACGCGCCGGACGCACTGACCACACCGACCACGGCTAATGTGATTCCGATAGATGCAAAACATCATCTTTGTCGAGTATAGGTAAGGATATTAGTGCTGGTGAATGCAGAAGACACGCAAGCTCGGAGGAGCTTACCGTAGTCGTAAGCGGTGTACTTACGAGGGCGTAATACAGTATGAATTATAGTAATGAATCAGTACAGAATTGTTTTGTATTGACGTTTGAAAGTAGAGAAAAGGACCTCGATTCATGAATGCAACTATTTTGCTGTTCACGGCCCAACCAAGACAGCCGCTAAAAGAGCGTCTAAAACAGAATCAACAGTTTCATATTGCTGTATATCGTGTTCTTCTAATTTCAGAACGGTTGCGTTTTCCAGTGAAGCAAAAATTAATCAGTCGATTGTATCATTATATTTATTGCTTACTTGAGGATAAGTTCTTCAAGTCTAGGGATAACTTATAATTCGTCAGCTCATCACCATAAATCTTCCAGTTCAATCTAACTCACAAGGCAGATATTGCATCACCTCGGATAATACACATTTTTAGTGGCCTTATCTCAGACAGCTGACATTCTTTACCATCCTTTCGCACAGAGCAGCACCACTGAGTCCAAAGCTTTCTCACCGAGTTGCATCACTAGGCCCAGACCATACTTGCCGCTCCTATAGCGCGCTCTACATGGGGCTCACAGGTAAGAACCATATACCACTCCGGCGGGGAGCAGACCTATCTGAGACCAGCCAGTGATGGGGAGAGGAGAGTGGACCTGTCTGAGACCAGCCGGTGGTGGGGAGAGGGGAGTGGACCTGTCTGAGACCAGCCAGTGGCGGGGAGAGGAGAGTGTACCTGTCTGAGACCAGCCAGTGATGGGGAGCGGGGAGTGGACCTGTCTGAGACTAGCCAGTGGCGGGGAGAGGAGAGTGGACCTGCCCAGGACGGACCGGGCTGTCGTCGCCTGGTACCGGATGTGTATTTCCATCTGGGTCGATAACGGCCCACCGTGGGGGGCAGCCGGCGACCCATTGACAGCGGCGGCCGCTGCCACCTCCAGGCGGGCTGCCGGCAGCATGCAAAGCGGGCCATAGCGTGACGCAATGCCTCCCACTTCGACGGCAACCCGGCGACCCGCCAGAGCTCCGGGCAGCACCAGCAGACACGCCACTGTGTACACTGCACAGGCTGTACTCGTGTGTTAACACCTGTGGTGGCGTGGGTGTGCCGGCCCCTCCGCCGCCGGACACGACGGCAAGTTTGACTACGAGCGTGCGACAAACGACGCAGATACGACACAAGTACGGCGGAGGTCGGTTCGTTCCCAGTGACCTCACGTACCACTCCGCCCCCGGCACCGCCTTCCGGGAGGCTTTTCACGTCTGAAGGGACGACTCGATTGTCGCCGCGCGGACCGTGGCAGTTTGCGGACGGTCTATAATGCAGGTGGCGTCAGGCTGTACCCGGCCACCCCAGCGGCGCTGACAAGGGGCGGCTGCAGGTTGTTGAACAGAGCAAAGTTCGGCCCACCTGACCAGCAGGAAGGCAGCGCTCCCTGGCGAGATATTGGGGCGGGGAGGAAACTGGGCAGGGATCCACCTACCCAGGCACCTTTGTGCGACAGCGAAGCAGCACTGTGGAAATATGGTTGGACTGCAGAGTGTTCTTTGACCCGGCATTGCCTGAGGTTTCACCAGAACGCCATTGGCTGAGGGGGGCGTTTTTCGCATCCTTCATAATCTTCCTAACCAATAACCGTAGCCCAAAGCGCAAAACGGCAAACGAAATCTCTCAATAAGACAAGCCTTATGCATGTTTAAGATTTTCAGCTTAACCCTATTAGTTTCTGGGAGTTGTTTTCGTCCTACACCTTGTTTTTCTGAAATCCTCCGAAAGGGTCAGAGGTAGGCTCTTAAACAATATTACTGTCCAGAACAGGAGGACATCACTGAGCATTTTGAAGTAAGCTTATCATTTCATAAGTAAGTACATACCTAATAGGATCGGAAGTCGGTGTCCAATCTTTGATAGTCTCAGAGTAATATCAGAGTCTCTGGCCGTTTGAAAATATTGTACCTTTCTGTTGTTTATATTGTACCGTTGTCTGTACCGTTGTTGTCATATTGTCTGCACTGTTGTCAATATTGTACCGTTGGCTATACCGTTCCGTATAAACTTTGCAAGCTCGACGCCATGAGTTCACCTAAGTCCACGCATGCGGCTTACATTAGTATAATTAGCGCTTTTAAATAGCAGCAACTGCTGGAATTTCACGTAGCTAACGCTTTTCCTCTCAAATAGGTACCAGCCCTTCTCTCGTATTCATCACAAAAACTACGTCAACAAATCACCATTTAAAAAGAGGCGGTTAGGTAGCAGTGTTGCGACTGTGCGAAGCTCGCAGTTGAACTGACCTTGATGCGGATGGGCTCTGCGGCCTGGTCGCCCTGCCTGGTCGCTCCGGTGGCCGGCTGGATGTCGGCGCTGCCCGTGGACATCCTCAGCACGTGGTGGGGGATCCACTGCTGGGTTACCACCTTCCCCGGACCACCCTTCACGCGACGGGCGACGAATATCGCCTGCAAGGAGACAAGAGAGGGTGTCAGGACAGCAGAGGACAGCGTCAGACCAGCAGAGGACAGCGTCAGATCAGCAGAGGACAGCGTTAGATCAACAGGGGGCATCGTCAGATCAACAGAGGACAGCGTCAGATTAGCAGAGGACAGTGTCAGATCAACAGAGGACAGCGTTAGATCAACAGGGGGCATCGTCAGATCAACAGAGGACAGTGTCAGATCAACAGAGGACAGCGTCAGATCAACAGAGGACAGTGTCAGATCAACAGAGGACAGCGTCAGATCAGCAGAGGACAGCGTCAGATCAGCAGAGGGCATCGTCAGATCAGCAGAGGACATGAGATAGCTTCCGATTAGCAGATGACTGAAGACGACTTCATTTTTTGTTCAGGAGGCTGAGCAGTCTGTGGCGTCAGCTGTTGGCTGACATCGGCGGAGTCAGCTGATTGCTGTCAGATCACCAGTGTCAGCTGACTGTCAGCGCATCAGAGTCGAAGCCGATTACTAGACTAGTGGCGTCAGCGGATCATGAGATGAACAGCGACGATTCAGTGGTGCACTCTCATCACATCGCTCAGCTAAAAACATGGTGGCACATGCGTTGACACTTCGGTCGATCCGCAATCCATTGAAAGGCGAGTAGACCGCCGATAAAATACTGTTTGGCTGTGTTGAACAATTGGCACGGTCGATCTGATATATGAGCGCTGCTGCAAAAGCCATTTCGCTTTTGAACTTTATCGTAAAGGTCATAGCGAGCAGTGAAACACACCATATTCGAAGCCTGCTGATCCTGACCATAACGACCAAACTTTGATGCAAGCTCAGCATGCTCATCGACCAAATCCGTGCCCCTGACCTTTATAGCCAGTAGCCACTGTCGAGCCGGCTCTGAATGCAACTCTTCTTGTACGTTTGTTCATGCCACAGCTGCGTCTCCACATTGGTCGCTCACAGGTCAGCTTTCCACCAAATCTGCACTGGCAGACCACCCAGCCGAGCTACTGCAGTGGCAGCAGTGCACTGTTGTCCTGAGGCCGCGGTAGACACTCCGAGCCACTGTTGTCCTGTGGCCGCTGTTCTGACTGTGTCCTGTGTCCTGTGGCCGCTGCAGCTCCTGTGGCCGAGTGTTTGCTCTGCTGCACTTTGTAGCCTGCCCAGTCCACTCTGAGTTCACAGCAATCAAGCCAGAGCAGGCCGTCGCAGCTCAAACTTTACCGTCCCACGAGATGACCCAGCTGCAGCGTCAGCCTTATCGACTGCGCCTTGACAGAACTGGACGAGGCTGGACTGAACTGAGCTGAGCTGAGCTGAGCTAGACTGGACTGGACTGGACTGGACTGGACTGGACTGGACTGGACTGGACTGGACTGGACTGGACTGGACTGGACTGGA
>JARBER010155735.1:0-10757 GCA_030265075.1 Balanus glandula
TGTATGACGTCATACATACGTCATAGATAGATGCGAGTCCTTAACGACGGGCAAAATAGCCTAACGACGGGTGGAATGACATGTTATTCCTTACCTCTGGATTTGTTTTTAACACTATATTTGCCATACTCCAAACGTGTGGTATAATGCACGTGTAATTATAATGCCTGGCTTTCCCCATTTAGACGTGCAATGCTGGGTGTATGGGAAAGTTTGGTTCCACCGTTTGATATGGGTAAATTACAACCCAGAGGTGCCACTATCGCACAAACTTAACATTCGTATAAGTTTAAGCAAAAGAAACTTAAGTTAGAGTTAAGTTAATTTATGTTCAAAATGAAACAAGCTTATTGCTTTTTAAACTTGACTTGTTTCAGTCTAAAATAACTGTTTGTAACTTGAACTAGAAAAGGCGTAAATGATTGTTGAAATTAAATACATATGCATCAATATAGCCCTCTTGAAATTTGCAATCACTGGTACGAAATAAATAGCATGCAATCAAACAAAAATAGCATGCAATCAATTACACCATTAACTTGTAATAGATGCAATTAATAGCATGTGATCAAACACAGCATGCAACCGATAACGTAAACAATACAGAACCAATAACGTAAACAGTACAGAACCAATAACGTAAACAATACAGAACCAATAACGTAAACAATACAGAAACAATAACATAAACAATAGAGAACCAATAACATTAACAGAAAACAGCATACGTAGCATATCATAAATGTATGCAGTCATTTATATTCATGCCTTTAAAATCAAATAAGTGTAATACAATGCATAATTTATCCACAAAAAGGGCTGTGAGGTTGTCTGTGAAGGCGTTGTGCTTTGTCAGTTAGTACTGACCAAATCCTTTTGACATGAATGATTCTGAAATTTAATTTGTTGTGCTATGTGATCTACCCGAAGCATTTGATGTTGTAAATCACCTGCCCGAGCTTCAGCTTTGCAACATCGCCATGCAGTGGCTCGAGACGTGTGTGGTCGAGCACCGTCAGCAGTGCTGACGGCAAACCTGCAGGACAAGTCACTAGATGGGCAAAGACGACAAACATGTCAGTTTTACAAAAGCGAAAAGACCTCATTAATATGCTTAATATCTGCATTTTTTATAAGCCGTTTTTGATAGCATTTGGCCGTCAGCATTACAACTGTCAGTTGGTCGAGCGCCGCGCCACGGGTCGCACGCGCTCTTGGCTCTCCCCACCCAGCACCCCAGCTACCTTGTGAGTGAATGGATAGTGAACGAGAGAGTGAGAGTTCCGTTTCTGAGTGATACAAGAGGTCAGTGTATTAAAGCGAGTGAGTGAGAGTGAGAGTGAGAGACATAGTGACTGCATGTGCATTGCAATATGCACTGAGCCCGACCGAGCTTGCCAGCCTGACCGTGACCAGACGCTGGATGGAGTATCTGGGCGCGTCATCCCGCCAGATGCCTCTACTAAGACCCGCCACGATGCTCATCAGAGTGGTATTCATGTTGCATGCGTTGCAAATCCTGCTGCAAGCCGCCCAGCCTGCCGAGCGGCCGTGGCCCCGTCAGCCGGGCCGCCCCGTGACCGGCCTTCCCGCCGCAGCCGACCCGACCGATCGCCCGGGGCGAGAGACGCCGACGCCGGTACCTGGGAGCGGGGAGGGCGGGACGCCCGCCGCTCCCGGACGCGCGCACCGAGGTCGCAGGGGCGCGTCCAGGCGGCGAGGAAAGCGGGGCGGTGCGAACTGGCGCCGTCACGGAGGGACCGGATCTGACCTACTTATCGGACATCTGAACATTCAGAGCATAAAACCAAAACTACCAGACCTACGCAATGACATCACGGGAGTGTACGGCTTCGACATTCTCACCCTCTGCGAGACATGGCTGACAACAAACGTTCCCGACCGGCTTCTCACAGTGAGCGGTTACAAGCTGTACAGGCGCGACAGGCCCGCTGAACTCAAGCTCCCTAAGGGCAAGGGTGGTGTGGCTGTTTTGGTGCGGGACAATCTGAGTTCTGAACTGATACCAACACCAGTCACAGGTGTAGACGGTTCTAACTTGGAGATCATGTGGGTGCTTGTGCGTACAAATAAGAATCGATCTGTACTCGTAGCCTCGGCTTATAGAGTCCCAACGAACACTGTTCAACAGCTCTCACGCGACCTTGAAGATTTCGAGTGTCAGTTGCAGTTTATGCTCGCTCGCTTTCCTAGTGCGACGCTTTTGATTACTGGCGACTTTAACCACTGTCTGCTCAAGGCTAGGACCGGAAACAGCCCGCTGAGAGAGCTGTTAACTAACTACGGTTTGACAATCACCAATGTAAAGCAGGCCACGTACCGTCCTGCGGTACCGTCTAGGACCAACAAAAGTAAAGTGTGTTGTAACAATACATATATAACAGGTGGGAACAACAGCCACCATCAGTTAAAAATTATAGATAATATCCAACAGGAAATCATTTTTTCTAGCTCAGATCCACAGGAGCCATATCCACAGTAGATAATATTTTTTAGTATCCCATATTCACATAATTACACGACAAAACATGACACAAAAATACAAGGTAGCGCAGATAATTTCGTACATCATGGGCCATATAAGTCCAAGTTTCTCTAACCGTTTTGAATACTACAATTAAAATATAACCCTACCCTACATATTTCATCAAACTTCGTGAAAATGTAACAGCAACAAATTACCCATGTGAATCAATTTCTGCTTCGTGAACTAAAAATATGCATCGATTACCCGTCGGCGAGCCAGAAGCAATTCTAAAAAAGCTGATGAATTACAATCTTTGCATGCCATTCTTTTGACTTAATTTAGTTCAGAATTTGACAGTGATACTGCGAATATGATACTTCTATCAAAATTCATAGACCAAGTTAAAAAGTATCGTGGAAAGAATGAAATTACTCCGTGCACCCATTGCTGCACAAGCCAAGTCAGGCTAAGCCTTGATGATCTACATGTCTGAACTAAAAGAGCCAAATGATGAAAATGCCACCTTCGATGCTCATACATCATGGCAGCCATATCCAGTTACGATACTTTTTGCATTGCACAATATGACAGCCCTTTGAAAACACTAGCTTAATTTCTTCTTATATATTTTCGCATGGCAAAAAATGTTAAGTTCTTATTAACTGTTTTATTGTTTAAGACAACATTACTTGATATAAAAAACAAATATCTGTAAAATACATTCAAATATTTCAAAATGGCATATAGCAGCTAAACCGTACAAGGTGACCAGCATTGGAGCATGTCGATGGCGCTATTGCCGCACGTTGATGTTCATTGGAAGGTCATCAGAAGCGTCAACCAATCAGATACCCCGATCACGCTGTTAACACTGTGAACATTAGTTAGCTGGCGGTTTATGTCTGCTCACAATGATAACAGCGCGGCCCCTGGGCTTCCAGGTGACGGGCGACCACCTCCCCGCTGCACACATCGCTTAACGGATTCGCCCCATATTGAAGCAATTTCATAAAAAACTGCATGGCAGTACTCGCTCCCGCTTAACAGCGGAAACGAGTACTGGTCTCATTGTCAGAGAAAATAAGGCCAGGATAAAAAAACGAACGACTAGTTCTACGCTCCTGTATTTTGTTTCTCTTCAGTTTCGTTACTTTTTGTCGTTTCTGATAAAAGTTCATTTGAATGAACTTATATTGCGCTTACAAATGAACTTTGTACCTTCGTTTACGTTGATAACACTCAATTTCACAACGTAACGGACTGAAAGTAAGAGAGTAACGGACTGGTGCCCACCACTGGCTACCAGCTATTAATCTATGAGTGATCCAAGTTGTGATATGGTCTAACACACATGGTCACAACGCATCTTCTCAGTCACAACACGGGCTTAGAAGTTAGCCATATGTTGCATACGGTGTGACGGTGAAACTGTATCTCGGTACAGCAGCCATACGCCGTTATTCAGTTGCGCATAACGGAGAGAACAAGCGCTTCTATGATGTTATGTTATGTCGTTATGTGTAAAACCTGACGTGCGTGATTCAATGCCATGGTAATGCCTGTGGCTTTGAGTGGCATCTGATTAATGTGCGGCACAATATTTACACGTCGATAAATTGGGACGCCGATGTTTTAAGCCGCTATTAGTCAGTGATGACATTTCTGCAAAATACATATTTTCAACAGATGGCGCTTCTCAACACAATATTATATTCGGCGTCTCAGAGGCGCCACCTCACCAAAAACCGGAACGATCACGTTGTCGGCCGTGGACTTACACCGCGAGACTTGACCCTCCGCGCCGGCTCCTGTCATGTCATGCGCAACGTCGCTCGAAACCAGCTTGTCCGTCCTTCCGGCGCGGGATTACCGAGGGTCAGGCAGACGGGTCACCCCTCAGCTCCGACGGTGAGACTGCTAGTCCCGGAGATCCGGATGGAAGCTGGTATATCCGGGTAGTAACTGCCCTCAGCCACCATCTCGCCAAAAAAGTCATGGAATAACGAATTCATAAGTGTCCGCGCTTGGGATGAGAGCGGCATCGAACCCTTTGCACACGCCTATGTCATCGCCTCATATGCCAGTCAGCTCTCCCATGTGTAGTGCGGTACGCGATCGAGACGCCAGGGTTTTGGCTGCACCCCGTATAACCTGTAGATATCTGTAACTATCCGCCGGATATATGTCCAGTCCGAGCAGCGCGCCACGCTGGCTTCGGCACCAAGTGCAACATTGGGGCGAATACACTCTTGCTTGATAAAGGTCCTGTCGGTATGCATGGCCTCTCGAGTCTTGCGATAATTGAAATAGCGGTAGAAATGTAAGACTGGACTACGGCTGGGTTATAACAATAACATACACTTCACTGAAACAAAACAGTACTAGGGAAGAGCGAGCAGCTGCAAGTTAACAATATAAGATGCAGCCTTTTACCTGAACATGCTAAATACTTGCCAGAATCACAATGTCCTTCAATCATCTGCATCCGCCTATTTCAACAATTCTGCCGTGCAAACCAAACAAAACGCAAGTGCATTTTTCGTCGTTTTCGTTTTTTTACATAAATGTGTTGATGACAACGATTCGCGTCATCCCACAAAATATTTTTTTGCGTAATAAGTCATAAATTTGATAAGCCCAATTTTTTTTTTAAATAAGCGCAAGTACAAAACTTGCCCAATTCCCAACGAAAATAAAACGCAAGTTCCACGAGATGCAACAAATTAACGCATGTTCTTCCTTCACCCGTCAGATTCAACGAATAAAAAACGTAAGTGCGCAGTTGCGTTCTATTTCTGTTGACTTTTAGTAGTCAAATATGAAGATGAAAGCCGTAAGTGAGCACTTGCGTTTTCTTTCTGTTGACTTTTGGTAGTGAAATATCACTTGCTTGTTTTGTCTGAATATCCCGAAAACAGAGGTGGGTCTGGCAGACGCAGACACACACCGACGGCAATGGCGCTCATAGACCTGAAAAAAACGGTGGGCATTTCACGAGGTTGAGAAAACATAAGGGGGAAATAAAAGTTTATATTTTAAATAAAATGTTGCTCCTATAAGAAAACAAAAAAATGTAATAATTATCGGTTTTGTTCATCGTAAAGTTAACTATAAATTGTCGTATAATGCTGAGTTTGAATAGCGTCAACTTTGCACGCCTAAGCAACGAGCGCGTGCCATTTAAAAGCCGGCATTTAAACTGGTGGAATTTAAACTGCCATTATTCGGTTAGAGATTGTTGGTCAGCGTTCGGCGTGACGGTTCTCGGGGAGTTTAGAGGGATGTGTCGAAATGTTTATGTTGGTGTTGCGATTTAATTAATCCAAATGGGACGCAAAAGTGATAAGATCTATCAAGCTGATTGCAAGACTATACGCGGCCGGCTGCACGTCCATGTTAAATGGGAAGATCAAAGCCATGTCATTATGTGCCGTCACGCAGCTCAGATGTGATACTTCACTTGTAAGTTGTAGCTGGCGCCGCAGCTCACATGCATCACACTAAGGGCAAAATATGGAAAGGAAAAATCGCCTACAGCGGTCAATACATGACCGCTTCATCTTTAGTATCTGGTGAGTGGATGTGTTCTCTCTTGCTGCGTACCGTAATGGTGTTCGTTCACTGCGCTGGGTTCGTTCGGCGCCGAATGCATATTTCAACATTAAAGCCTATGGGAAGTCAGCTGATTCACGCGTAATATTCCGCATTCGAATCCCGCGGGTGGCAGGCCGCGTTTGGCATGTTCCCCATTGGCTCTAATTATAAATGCTGGTGCTCGGCGATTATGCGCCAAACGCGCCCAATGCAGTGGACGGCCACCTTAAAACACATTTACCGATGCCATATATGCACTATATGTACATATACGTGAAACTACTTGCTAATTACAATTTATGTTTAATACATACCTTTTTTAATTACCATGAATTCCTGAATGCTCATTTCTTACGGGAGAATAATCAATCTGAACAACTATGACACGGTACATATCCTGAGGGCGATGCCTTTTTGGGTGTCGCGGACCGAAGGTTGTGTTTTACATTCTTGATCGGGATCTTGAAAATGGAGGATCCCATTAAAAACAACAGCACACGCGCAGGCGCTTCCGTGCGACCCACACTGCATATATTGTCTCGCGTGGTCATAGCGAGCACAGTCACAGAGCAAGCTATAAGAAAAAGCCCGTGAAACAGTATGTGACCCGAGTGGGATTCGAACCAACGACCTTTCCATTTGTTAGTATCTTTATCAAAGGACTCTAAAATGTTATTTTAACTACACTTGACAGTAATATATCTCTTAAAATGGCAGTCAGGAGCTCCAAAGTTGTTTTTGATCATTGTTTTAAGATAATAAAAATACATAACTAACATTTGGCCACAGCCCGCAGGCCCACGGGCTGTGGACATCAGTAGAGAAGCCCGCCCTGCTGTTCTGTTGATTTTATGACTATATGCTTCGGTTATCTCATCGTGTTTCCTAACATCATATATTCTTCCCGTCTCTTTCATGATTTAGTGGAAGCAGATGAAACGTTCTGCGCAAGGGCAGCTGCCAGGCAGTCTGACTCTGGACAAGCATCACTACAGAAAGTCATCCAGCCGCTGCCGCCGCCAGAGCCTGGCATTCAGCCGCTGCCGCCGCCAGAACCTGGCATCCAGCCGCTGCCGCCGCCAGAGCCTGGCATCCAGCCGCTGCCGCCGCCAGAGCCTGGCGTGTTTGGGGATATTGAACAGTAGCTAGACTCCAGCTTCAATAGCATGCAAATGTCGTCGTCATTCTGCAGCCTCAGTGCGCTAGATGGTATGGAGGTTGAAGAAATAAGTTCCCAAGAGCACACCTTGGCCGCAGATATAAGACAGGCAATTTTGCTGGAAGATGAAGATCATGTCACCAATATGGTGAGTACACAGCTGAGTTGTCATCTGGAGCCAGCGTCATCAGCCCGGAAAGTACTGACATCGTCACTTCGTTCTCTGACCCCAGCACCACTGACGTCGCTATAGATGTCTCCTCCAGACAAGATGCTAGCGGTTCCCATAGCCAGACTTCTGATCAAAGTAACAGAAAGGATCGCAGTGCGAAGAACTGCTTGAGACCAGTCCCAGTAACCTGTGGGGCTGGCAGGTGCAGACAAGGTTGCGTCGGAAAAATATCCAGTTCGCAACGTCAGAAAATCTGTATAACAGTCAGGCGTCTGTCATGGGAGGCACGCCGACACTGGTTTCGCTGCTATGTAAAGAAACGGCAGATTAAATCCAAGAAAAACAACAGGGGCATTGGTTCTGAAAAGAACAGGATGCTTGCTTAGATGCTTCCAGATGCTAATGACAAGGCTGTCACTGTCTGCAAGACATTCTTCCTGGCAACGGTAGGGCTGAAGCCCGGCAGCGACCAGGCCGTCCGCAACGCACTCGACAACATCGACAACGAAGACAGGAGAGGAAGCGGGAAGCCGGCAAGAAAGGCCGATGCCACTCTGATCAGAAACCACATCATGGGATACCGTCCGTGCAGTCACCACTACCGCTACAACCACGCGCCCAAAAGGCTGTACTTATCGTCTGACATCACAGCCACGTCCATGCACAAGGACTTCAAAGAAAAGCATGACGATATAAGTTTCGAGCGATAAAGAAGAGAAATAAAGGCCATGAACATCAGCTTTCCAAGGCTTGGCAACGAAGAATGTGAGACATGCACATTGCACGCGCCAGTTGCATCACGTGAAAACAGTGCATGAAGCGCCGGAGGCAGCTGGCTTTGTTCACGTGGAAGGGTGCGACCAGTGCCGCGAGCACAGTGAGCACATCGCAAGGGCGAGTGAGGCCAGGACCGAGTACAGGAACGAGGCAGACAGAATGGAAGGAAGATGAAGTAGTGTGCAGTGCAGACATAATGAAGGTCACTTTGGTCCCGATCCTCCCTCATAAGACGTGTTTTTCACGCCCCGCCTGGTGGTCTTCAACGAGACCTTTGCTGCACTGGAAAAAAATATATATGAAGTCACTGGCTGTGCTGTGACATGAGGCGACAGCGGTGAGGGATGGCGACGAAATAGCAGCAGCATACTTGTGCTTCTTATCCGGACAAAGAGACAAGAAAAGGGTGGTCATTTTCACCGATAACTGTCAGGCGCAAAAACGTCTTTGATCTTAGCCACTGTGTTGATGACATTCCTGCATCAAACCATGAACGTGATCGAGGAGATCACCGTCAAATACCTCGAAAAGGGACACACTTCTATGAACGCCGACTCTGCGCACCAGTTGGTGCAGAAGAAACTCTCTAGTCCAAAGTGGCTGACTACGAAGATTTCCGTCAGACGGTGGAAGAGACGGGCATCAAGACGGCTACTTTGTCCCACGACGACTTCTTCGAGTTCCAGGATGGCGTGTCGCAAAAGAAGCTGGGGCTGCTGGCCAAGGAGGGTCTCCGGCCGTATCTGAAAGACGTCCGCTGCCTCCAGGTCCGCCGAGGCAGCGAAAACATCTTCTTGAAGAAGAGTCACCTCGACCAGCAGTGGAGAGCGTTCAGTCTCATGAAGACGACGTTCGACCCACACGAAGAGCCAGTACGTCGGACCAAACCGCGTGGTCTGAACAAGGTGAAAATAGACAAGATCGTTGACAACTTGCTCCCTCTGATGCCAGAACACAAACACAGTTTCTGGCTCACACTGCAGAAACAGGGAGGTGCTGGAGTGCGTAACCTCACTGGCTGAGAGGGTATCGGTGTCAGATGGGACGCTGTGCGTAGGTAAATCCGTGGCGAACGCTATGAGTTGTACATACATGAGATGGGAAACGGTTTCGATGATGCACTATGTTCATTTCCAACGGATCCAGTCGAATGGTGTGTATTGTACCTAAATGAGATCGGGAAGGATGTCGAGATTCGCATTTGCATTCCAGTGGATCTGGTCGAATGAATACATTCGTATTGACTAATTTGTGTATATAATCTACATACACTGAGTTGGTATGCTATTGACTACAGATATCAGATACAACTATGTTTTACATAATATTGATAGGGCCAGCGAGTATCGCAGTTTTGAATATTACGAAAAGGAGCTACATGTAACGTAAAATATCTGAGACAAAATACTCACTCAGCATGACGTTGACGAAATTTAGCAACTCTGTGGAGTCTTGCATCTTGATAAGAAACCGCTTGCGCTTTGCATTGTATGACTGTGAGCAGTGAGCACTTATGTTTGTCTTCACGCCTCCGAAGCGACCTTTTGCTACACAAATAAAACGTATGAATCTGCACTTGCGTGTCTGTGTCGCATGTTGCGATGCACCTTCACCTCACAAAAAACGCAAGTCTGCACTTGCGTCTCTTTGTCGCGTGTTGGGATGGCCTTGCGTTCTTTTTACGCGTGGCTTATGCACTTGCGTTTTATTTTCGTTGTATCCTCATGAATTGTAATCCCAAAGTCAATGATATAAAAACTTTAGTTGATTTGTCGGGAAAGTACTTCTTAGAGTTGAAAAAGAAGTAGGTATATGGAAGAACTGATCTCAACGTGACGATTACCGTGACATCTTATTTAAGTCTGTACTAACAGCCAGTGACATGTAGCCGAAAACAGAAAAATCCCTCTCCTGAAAAGTTAGTCAAATACGCTTGCGTTTTATTCGTGTTGCACGGCAGACTTTTTTAGTCAGAGAATCAAACAGAGATTGTTTGATTCACGTATGGTTTAATATAAATTACCATACTGGTATATAGGTACATTTTATATTGGTATATACCTACATCTTATTCTCGCTGTTATGCACCCGTGACAATAACGATTCTGTTTATGAACGAGTCGAAGGTGAGTTCATTAACAGAGTTCAATGCAGGAAGATTGATCTGAGACTCAGTTGTACATTATCACTCACTCCTGGGTGCTCATTAACACTTGTGTTAATGTGCATATGGCCGAAGTTAAGCACCCAGTCAATGAGCTAACAATCTTCGGCATGCTCTTAATAAATATATTTCTTTCTAACCATGTGCCATTAACTCATAGTAAATGTTGATAGCTTACACTGAAGCTGCAGCATGAATATTTCTTTACACTGTTCAAAGTATCCACTTGAAAAAATAGAAATCATTCAATCGATTTAACCAATCAACAGTGATTCCATACAGGTTTCGATTCAATCATGATTCATGAATCAACAATCAATCAATCAATCATGTATTCTTATGCCCATCCACAGTAAAATGGCTTTTCAGGACAAGTGTCAAAGAACATACAGACAAATATCAC
>JARBER010155746.1:0-10756 GCA_030265075.1 Balanus glandula
GATGTGTATCATCTGATGTGTATCATCTGATGTGTATCATCTGATGTGTATCATCTGATGTGTATCATCTGATGTGTATCATCTGATGTGTTTCATCAGATGTGTATCATCTTATGTATATCATATGATGTGTATCATTTGATGCATGATACTGGTGAGATGGAGTTTTATTGTTGGTGAAGCTAGATGAAAGTGGGGTTGGTTCTTTACTACGACATAACTAATGAGTTATTTTTGTAGAGTCTCTTACACCAACAAAGACTATCCAAAGTGTCAGTCCACAAACTGAAAAAGAAGACTAGAAGACTATCAGTATGCATATCATATTCTGGTCAACAAATATTGAGTGTATGAGCATACACTTAAATACATGTCATTCAGCAATCTACACAACTTAACTGCATAAAGTCAGATATGTTCTAGTGACTGAATGAATAAATATTGTTGACAAACTAATCACAAAATTTGTGGAAGCCTACACCTGCATAATGTATAGATGAAAGAAACTTGTAGGAGCCCACTGCCTAGCACATCTGGACACTGTACGTACAGCCTACTCACTTTGATGTCACCTGATATAGTGACATATAGTAAAGGTTGCAGGCTATCTCAGAAGCAGATAGTGTTGTAGCCCATGGTCCTAGGATTGCTTTGAAGCCAGGAGTGGACAGTTCAGGTTACAAATAACTACAAACTACAGAGGGAGAAATTCAGCTAAAAGCATTTGTACCCACTAGCTTTTTATGTTTTTCAAAATCACTTACTAGCTCACCCACTAGTTATTTTTAATTACCAATCATATTTCCTTATAATCTGTTATTGTTACATAATACATAGCACATGTTATTGATACATGTTGTTAGGAACATTCTTATTGGAAACATTTTCATACATTTATTGCATCCACAGGTTAATGTTAGCACTTATCATATACCTATATTTTATAATACAATATGTATAATACTATAGGTAGGTGCATATTGATTTATGGAGTGAAAAGTTCACAGTAAAGGGTCAAATGATGATGTCTGAACACATCAGAACCTCAGAATTATAATGTTATCAGAATGTTGACTATACTGATGCATTGTTAACATTCTGATAGCATGTCAAGTCTGAAGATGTAGCTGTCTGATGTTGCAGTATCTTCCCTACTGGGCAAACGAGTAGGAAAATACTTTGCATATGTTTTACCACCAAAACTTGTATATATTAATACACCGCTTAGCCTGTAGGGACTCAAATCTGAATGTTGCTAGAAATAAGTGGGTTCAAACTATCTCCCACTGCAGCTTGAACTGACCAATGAGCTCAAACTACAAAGGTTGCAGAGGATGTATATTGTATAGTAACATTTGCCATTCCATACTGCAGTGTAAAGCATAGACTATAGTCTAGCTTAGAAGTCTAGTCATAGGCTTAGCTGTCTACAATGCATAGGGTATGACCATAGGGATGATGCTGCAATCCTGACCTGAACATTTTCTTTATCAGATTGATCACAACATCAGAATGTGTGCAATGCAAAATAACCTCTTCATATTATCTGCATTTTAATAGCATATGCAATGTCTTTGATTTGGATATTTTCAGAGATCAAAGTTCAACCCTGAGCATGAACATATAAACTCACATTTAATGTCGTCTTCCCTGTTATTGAATTAAAAACAACACACCAATAATTCCTGATTGTAAATAACTATCAGCCGCAGTGGTTACCTACCTACCTACCTACCTATCTACCATTACCAATAATCAGACTTCAGAACATTGCATCATACGAGTGCGATGGAGGAAAATCGAAAGATAACGATAACACGAAAAACTACCTTACTTATTTATGTAACACTACATATATATGTCGGTTATCAATATACCTAGCATGCATAAAACCTTTCAAAAAAGAAAAGTAAATGTTTACCACCCAGCCAACATACCTTGGCGCTCGCCTCGCCAACACCCACCGAAAAACCACGTGACACCGTTCAGCACCCACGTCGAAAGTCACGTGGTATGAGCTCTTTCAGAAATGTGGCCTTGAAAATGCTGACCTTGAACTAAAAGTCGAACCTGCGCAGCCGTCACATTTGCGCCATAAGATGCAGTTACTAAAATAAATGTATGTTAACATGCTAAAAGTATAGTCCGCCGCAAACAGCAGAAAGCCCCAGAGTGAAAGCCCCCATATTCTATGACCGTGGAAAGCCCCATACAGGCGAGTCGGTATAGGAGAGGATTTCCTGTGAATGTTCCGGAAATGTTGCAACTGATTGTTTTTATTATTATCAGAAATACATGTTTTGTGTTTCAATAATGACAAGGAGCTTGGTATCTTCTGATTACTCGTAGCTCATGATCTCAACTTGTCTGGCTAAGTGGCTTTAAGTTCTGCCTTTTATAAGTACAACTAATTATTAATATAAAAGTGTTTTCAAGTTAAGAGATTTTGTGTATGCTTACAAGTTGATGTGGAATGATGACTGATAAATGAGGGTGCTTTCTCCTGATGCCAGCGATGGATGGCAATACCATGCCAAGCTTCAGTCGAGTCTGCAAAATGTGACAGGCTTTGACAATATCCCATTAGGGCGGGGTTGACACAATACATCAAATTTGGGGAAGTTTATGCAATTTGGGGGCAGAAATTGCTGCCAAGGGCAGGAGTATCATTATTTATGGCAGAGAGGTGTATACAAAAATGGGGCAGTTTGCTACCATAAATGGGGCTGACTCGGCCAAGCTGAACCATGCTTCTGCCATAACTTTGCTCTTTTTGTATGTGTGTAGTAACTATGAATAGTTCATATGATGCAGTTTTTATACCTTCAGTGATCCCATGAAGGGCTTGATGGACTTGTTGCCTACATACTTTTGTAATGCTTTATGTTTCAAAGGGTTATGAAAATGCTTGCCAGCTAGCAAGTATGTTCACTACACCACCCAAGCACTACCACTACCAAGTAGTACCAACTACCAAGGCTTGTGGGATGTGGAATATTGGTGTGATACTAGATAATAGTTTTGTTTAGCTACAAAGTTTTTATATGAGAGAATCTGAATAATATGTTTTGTTCCTAGCAGCAGCTGAGCAGTGAGCAGTAAGGCTAGGCCTTCCCAACTCCCACAGCACTTGTTACAAATGACAGGGTAGGTCACTCCCTGTCGTGTGTAATCAAGATAACTACAGATTTAATAGATCAGGGCCCAGGAGAACATGACTGTGTGGTACCTATGTCATAGCATAACTCAACAGTAACATAACTTTCTAAGTCACATTTGTTCCAAGTGTTCCCATGTTGGAGTTCCAGCTTGCTATCTTGCAACATTTATGGTCGTTTCATTGCAGAGAGCAGGACCTCTTTAAATCTATATTATCAAACATGCCAGATAATGACTTGCTGGGAAGTGACCTCAGAAATTTTGCAACACCCACAATGAAGAGAAGTGGAACACAGGGTGGCTAAATTCAGAGAGTTAGGGGGAGGGATGCCAAATTTAAGTAGTGTTTCCAGATGAAGTATCATGAAATGTGAGGTATGTAGCTAAAACACATGACAATTTTAGCCTAATAGGCATGTTTTTGGACACAGACACCACTTGCATCGCAAGATATATGATCAAACAAGCAATTCTTGCATCCTTCAGTCCCCCTAAATCTATGAATTTAGCCACCATGGTGGTCACAGGAGGAAGCCGGGGCACAGGTGAGACACAGTGGTCACAGGAGGCAGCCGAGGAACAGGTGAGACACAGTGGTCACAGGAGGAAGCCGAGTCACAGGTGAGACACAGTGGTCACAGGAGGCAGCCGAGGAACAGGTGAGACACAGTGGTCACAGGAGGCAGCCGAGTCACAGGTGAGACACAGTGGTCACAGGAGGAAGCCGAGGCACAGGTGAGACACAGTGGTCACAGGAGGAAGCCGAGGCACAGGTGAGACACAGTGGTTACAGGAGGCAGCCGAGTCACAGGTGAGACACAGTGGTCACAGGAGGAAGCCGGGGCACAGGTGAGACACAGTGGTCACAGGAGGAAGCCGAGTCACAGGTGAGACACAGTGGTCACAGGAGGCAGCTGAGACACAGGTGAGACACAGTGGTCACAGGAGGCAGCCGAGACACAGGTGAGACACAGTGGTCACAGGAGGCAGCCGAGCTACAGGTGAGACACAGTGGTCACAGGAGGCAGCCGAGACACAGGTGAGACACAGTGGTCACAGGAGGAAGCTGGGGCACAGGTGAGACACAGTGGTCACAGGAGGCAGCCGAGGCACAGGTGAGACACAGTGGTCACAGGAGGCAGCCCGGGCACAGGTGAGACACAGTGGTCACAGGAGGAAGCCGGGACACAGGTGAGACACAGCGGTCACAGGTGAGACACAGTGGTCACAGGAGGAAGCTGAGGCACATGGGAGACACAATGGTCACAGGAGGCAGCCGAGTCACAGGTGAGACACAGCACGGTCACAGGAGGCAGCCGAGACACAAGTGAGGAATGTCACAGACGGACCACCTGTCTCGGGCGCGTTTTGAAATGCTATTCATTCGTGTCATTCCGTTGCAGGTTTGCTGTTTTTACTTTACGCAAAATGTGATTTATTCTTGCTTCCCTTCCGAATTTATCCTGTGACAAAATTATTTTAGTTTGCATGTTGGAAGCGGGCAATTTGTCCACCACGGTGTGACAAGCTCCATCTACCTAGCTGCCTGACGCCATCCGTCTGTAGCACAGTGTGGCTCACTGTCACTCTTCTCTAGTTTGGCCAGTGTGACAAGTCTCCTGGCTATTTGACTTTTATAGGGGATAGGGTTTGGAAATAAGGGTGAAGTTTGATTTAAAAAAAGTTAATTTGAACAAAGCATATCACAGAGTACCGGATAAGAACCTAATCAAACTCGTTAAATCTCAACTCACACACAAAAGTGATTAGGTGTCGAGTAAAAACAAACGTAGCAATCATTGTCAAAATATTATTTGCTGGATTATTTGATAACATGAAAAAAGGTGCTCCACCTAGCGCTTTGTTTGACATGAACTGACATTAAGTGATACCTCTTGTCTAAGCTCGCCGCGACATCTATGCCAATAATTGCTGCTCCTGACGCAAAAAAACTCGAACTTGTTGTGGCGGCTTTTCAATGGTATGTACAGTCTCCCTTGAAAAATATGTGTACAGTTTTCTCCATTAATAGCCTGTTAATCAGTGGTCTACGCAGCGGAATTCAAAGCATATAGTTTGAGCTCACCCGCGATACATCAAGGGTAAGCTCAATACGAATTTTGATTCCGCTGCATGCAGCACCGATTATACTTAAAGTTCAGAAATTTTGCCGAAATAGACTTTTGGAGGAGACTGTACGTTGTAAGTACATAAGTCAAGGAATACATCTTTAACTAAGTATTTCGATTAAACAGATCACCAGTTGTTAGTGCTGTAAATGTCTCTAGAATCTCTGCATTGCTGATTCTTATACTTCGCAAGTGGGCAGGTGTGAATCAAAGTCGTCGCCTTGTTTGGAAGTTACACTCGAAGGTGACCGGCGCGTGTTTGGCTGTCATTACACCCTATGTTGTTAGGCAGTGCATTTAGTATTTGACTGCAACGTTGATTTCAATAGGACTTTGAAGCTCCTTTTCCTGTGATCTTACTGCTTTGAAGCTGAACGAATTTCCTCGAAACAAGATGTTTTCACTTAATATTTATTCAATTTAAACCTCGCCAAGGTAGGAGGTGCTGCCTCCCAATGATTGTGCATCAACAACTCGCGTAAATATCAACTGCTTGCGATAAAGCATTGGGTAACCTACTTATAAAGTTTGACATATATTTTGATAATTTTGATAATTATTTCATGACCCTAGAGCTTATGCCTGCTTCTCAAGGTCATATCAGGCGCAAATGACGTCTCGTGGTGTCGATGCTGGAAACATGTGCTGTTTCCAACTGTTTTCTGTTCAGGAACATATGCAAAGGTGTCACAACATAACATTGATGACTTCCATAGAATTCGTGACTACGGTTGATCTTTTCAGAGGTCACCTGAGGTCAATGATCTATAACAAATTAATCTGCCTTTTCTTTGGCATCTGACAGTTTCTAGGGCACTCTGTGACGCTAATTTCATATTTGAGACCCATTGGACGCTGTTATATATTCCACTGGGTCATTTACGATCACAGGGTCATCAAAACTCATTCCAAGGTCAAAGACTATGTGACCTCACATGACCTTTTTGGAGCTTGAGTGTTCTTAGGGCAGTTCTGATGCCGATTTCGAATTAGGCACACATTAATCATTTTAAGATGTTTTAGCACGATTTGAGTCCAACTTATGTTCAATTTTAATATTTTTCGATATCATGAATTTTGGGTTATTCACTTGACCTCAAAAGTCACACATTTACCTATGACCTTACACTCGAGTATCATCATGTTACCCTTATCAGAAGCAACGCGCTCGTCTTTGAATCAAAGCTCTAGATCAGGATTAGGAGCGAGACCCACGGGGGGCGGCATCAACCTCACCCCCCCCCCCTCCCTCCTACCCGTTGGCGTAGGTGAATATGCCCTACACGGGCGAAAGCTAACACATACTATTGCTGATTTACCTCGTTATGATGTACATACAGTCACTAAGTAGCAAAAATTATGATCGGCAAAAGATATGAAGTTCAGGTTTAATCGGTCAGCATGCAACGAAGTTTGAAAAATCGTATTGAGCTTCCCTCCGAAATATCACGGGTGAGCTCAAACAAGTTGCTTTGAATCCTGTTGCGTACAGCAGCGATTGACAAGCTATTAATGGGATAGACTGTACAGTGTACACATAACTTTTTTCTAGTGAATGTGGTACATTTACATACATTTCGACTTACTCACGTCACTTTCCCATTACATGCTTTGCCAGGTCTGAGGATTTGACACCTGCAACGTTTTTCCTTCCTAGCCCCCGACGCTACTAGACGTTTTGCTCGTGCTACTTTCCCAATAGATCAGGCAGGATGAGGCACAGCTTGCATCATCTTTTACCACACCGTTCCACCCGTCTTCATACGTCTGTCTACCGGTCGCATTTCCATGCACACACACTGGTGCAAACATTTCCTCCGCACGTGATGTCGGCAGTCGCACCGGCGTCAGTTTGGTACTAAGCAGGTGCCGGCATCGTTAGAAAGAGACCTGGTCGTGCCCTCTCTTTAAAGATAGGCCACTGATTGCCTGACTTCCCACCTCAATAATCAATCGAGGATCAGCTGATGTGGTCGAAATCAATGGGGCCGCGCCGAGCTACGGGTGAAATCGAGATCCATCTGGCCAGTGGCTTTATGACTCTGTGATGCACATGTCGTGTTCTGTCAATGCAGGCAGGAGCATCGATCAATGTCAGGAATGCAATATATTCTGAGAGATCCAGAGTCAATTGACACCTAGCTTCACCTGATAGACTGGTATGTAAGTGCATGCACAAATTTGGTCTGTGTTCTAGTCTTATCAGTGATTTGCTCGTGCAACGGCTATGCGCAGGATAGATTCTACGGCCTGGTCGCTGGACACAGCGCGTCACGTCAATCGCTCGGTTATGTGCGTGGTGCCGCGGTTGTAATGGTTGTTTATGGTCTGACCATCGGTACACACGGTCGTTACTGCATGCAGCTGCGTAGCCCGACGCAGCTCACATTGCTGTGGCGCTCCTGAACCAGTGTGGTCCCGACTCACCAGCTGGGAGTCGACCACACCTCACGCAATGTTGACGTCCAAAAGCAGTCCACTGCATGTCACACTATCGGAGAGCGTTCTCCACGCCTGTGAAGAGGCCCGCGGTGCCAGCCGGTACTCGGGAGGGCCGCGGCCGGCGCGGCGTCTAGCCAGCAGCCCCCCCCCCAGCCCACCCCCCTCCGTCGAGGCGTCATTAATGCGCGGCTAATGACAGCAGGACCCCCGGCGACATCTGGCGGAGACATGGCACCATCGACACGCTGCCCCCTCCCCCTCCCCCTCCCGCTGCCCTGGGGCGCCGGGTGTGACGCGTCGTAAAAAATCCTCTGATGTGCAGCCCGCCGGCAGGAGATCGCTGGCACGCTGTCCCGCGGCACTGCTCATCGTGGATGACTGGTGTCGAAAGAGCAGACGTTCTTTGTGCCGGGACGATTTTTCCGCCGCCGCTCTGTTTGATTTCCGCGGCGCGGCGTTCCTTTGGTGGTCGCCTGCCTAACCAGAGGTGTTGTCCGACGTCTCCGGCGAGCGACAGTGACCATGCTCGTCACGCAGGAGCAAGGGACCACTGCACACTGCACAGTGCACACTGCACAGTGCATAGTGCACACTGCACAGTGCATAGTGCACACTGTACAGTGCACACTGGTCCGAACTGTGTCCCCCTACATTAGAATGCGCTTCGTGTATATGTGTTAATTTTGTTTATGCTCATGGATAATATAAATCAATATTTGAAACATTCAAAAACAGTTATGTGTCAATGTATGAAACTATTATGACCATTGTTTGATATAACTGGAAACGTGGTCTTATTTAGGTATACCAAAGAGTCCTTCAAGATGATAATCAAGAGACCCTTGTTATATATGATAACATTTCAGGTCGAGATAGTACACATATTTACTTTGAATATATATTGACCCCAAATTCAAATTCAAATCGGTTTCCTGAGAGGTCACATAGTTGGCCGATGCTCTATTTCATCAGCTCTGTCATTGGCTCATCTCCTCAATTAAGTAAAGCGGGGCTATTTGTTGCGCACCCCGGCATGATGAAAGGCAGTCTCCGTGATGGCGCTATTTATGAGCCGATAACCCCCGGAATCAATGGGATCACATCATTGATCCGGAAGTCGCGTCACGCTATACGGCAATCGCTCAATCAGGACCATAACACGTTTATTTTGTTTTTACTTTCTCTTTTATATACTCATATTATACTCACTCAGTCCTGCTTGACAGAGGTGACGAGCAAACACATATGTAGAAAGCACTGTTCTGCAGGAGGCTGGAGAGGCACAGGATCAAAGGAGACAGATATGATTGGATGCAATGCATTCATCTGGAATCTCACAAATGCGCAGACGACGCCGCCACGTCTTCTATAATAGACCAATGGCGAGCTAGCAGCCTGCCTGGACCACTCCCGTGTAGTCCGAATCACTGCTGCGCGGAATGCTGATAACACATTATGGACAGTGCCACGCTGCACTGCTTGGTCAGCTCCAGGAACGTAGCCAAAGAGGGTCCGTGCCCCCTGCCCCCGAGTAACACAAGCTACACCCGACTCTCGGTCAACGGCATATAAATGAGAAGCGAAGTTTATTTCACCAGTTCACAGTGGCCCTTTTTCAGCATTAGGCCGCGGGAATTACAAAATCGAAAGAATTTGTTTCGTTCCTAAAACATGCCAATCATACGTAAAACATTCCAAACCATCCGAATTTAGCCCATTTGTTTTTTAAGAAATGCATTCTTTAATGAAAAACGGCCCTCAAAGCTGAAAATTGTCGGGAGACTCGGCAGAGTGCGCGATCTAGGCGAATTTACAATTTATTACTATGGAGTAAATGAGTCATTGCGGGTGGCGCCACGCTGCGGCGCGCTGCCTAATGCGGCCGGGCGGGATCGGCCGGCCAGCCGTACGCAGGAGTTTGCTTACGTAGAAATTATATATGTAAGAAAAAGTTTAAAAACCAAACTTGCGTAGTACGATTACCAGCCAGATTACCAGTTGATACGAAGTTATTACGCACGGAAGATAAGAAAACTTGATTACCGATCGGTGCCATGTCGGAGGAGGCCGACGAGTCCGGGCACAAGAAGCTCCGCGAATTCCGTCTGAGGCATATGAACTAGGAAGGACAACCGTCTGTACGCCATCTCGGACCTGTACGGCTACCTCCTATGAGCCATATTTTACTAAAGAAATATTTTCCTTTTCGCTGCCGTACTTATGCTCAGGTTTACGATGCGCAGTGCACCGTGTTGCACTTATGATATTTATTGTTTTGACACGCCGCTTTACGTTTTCCAGCTTATGCATTTCTGCGTTTTCTAGCTTATGCATTTCGTACCTCATGTATTTTTTGCCTAGTTTCCTCATACAACATTTGCAGATAATGAACCATCTCATCAAAACAGCAGCTAACTGTAATTGACCTTCATCATCCTTTCTCAAACCAGAGCTAATCCATATTTCCTGGTCATGTGCTTGCCGCAGCGCAGGCCAGTTGGTCAGGGGCCCTATCGTAAATTGGCGTCCCTCCGACGGGCTTGCAGGCTCGATTCCCGTCAGACATATTTTTGCAAAGTATTCCACATTTAGAAGTATACTTTTGGGCTACGAAATGATAACTTTTACTTAGTTACTTCACGATTTTGTTTTACCTTGGGTTGCGCCCTTGGTATGAGGTAATAGGTTTAGCGAAAAGTTATAAAAGCGCGAAGTGAAGCTCAGGGCCCCGACAGTTGCATATTTTTTTCACCAGCTTTCGTATCAGGAATGGAAAACTTGTCCC
This sequence comes from Balanus glandula, assembly GCA_030265075.1. NCBI lineage: Eukaryota > Metazoa > Arthropoda > Thecostraca > Balanomorpha > Balanidae > Balanus > Balanus glandula. The sequence goes on from JARBER010155746.1 coordinate 10,516, forward strand.
CGCTTTCGTATCACCCTCCAAATACGGACTCCTGGCACCGCCTCTACCGAACATTTTTTTGTATTTGCCACAAGACATGATGGCATTCAATTTTAGAAAAAGTCTGAAAGTTTCAAGATAAGAAACGTTAAGAAGCGGCAAACACCCTTGCGGTGCTGACAGCGGCTGCGACAGCGACAGCAGTGACGCCTGAAGTAACAGCCGCCTGAGACCTGAGAAGTCGTGGCTGTGAGATGTATTG
>JARBER010155757.1:0-17373 GCA_030265075.1 Balanus glandula
GTAGCGCTCGTGAGCTCTACTCGGCGACTCCTGGCGTGCTGCCCGCTGTCATGCGATGCTTATCCTGCAGAGCTTCACGTGCACGTCATAACTCCTGTCGTGCCGGGGTGGAACTGGAAGCACGGAGTGCCGTCATAACTGTCATCTGCTGCTGCTATTGGAGTTCACGACAGACAGCTCGTCATCGGCCCTTTACCGGTCAGGAATGCGTACTCGGTCTGTGGCAGTGACAAGGCATTGTGACGGCTAGGCTGTACGCCTTATACAGGCTTCCACTCCTCCGTAGAATCGAACCCTATAAATCACCGGCAGACGGAAAGTGATTCTTATACCGCTGAACCAGCTCACGGCTCTCTTCCACAGCGTCGCTTGCTGTCCGAATATGGCAGTTACGTGGCACTGGAGGCTGACGTCCGACATGTGGTGTCCTCCATGTCCGACATGTGGTGTGTAGCATGGCGGACATGGAGCACCGTTACGTTGTTTGCTATAGTGCTCAGCCGTTCTGGGTTGGTGGTCTCGCTTCTGTGTCAGAACGGTGCATTTAGGAGCCGCAGAGACGGACAGTTGTCGGCATTCCAGATAGTCTGATTAGTAGTTATACCAGTCCTCTTTGGTGACAGTTCCTGGACAGATGATGCATACTCTACCAGTGAGCCAGCAGTTATGCTCAGCTGCTTCTATCCCACGGGGCCGGTAAAGACTGACCGGTCGGGGCTGCCCCTATCCCCTGGAACCGCTGGGTCGGGGGCTGCCCCTATCGCCTGTGACCGCTGGCTGGTATAGATTGACAGGCCGGGGGCTGTCCCTGTACCCTATGACCACTGGCCGGTATAGACTGACCGGTCAGCGGCTGCCCCCTGTCCCCTGGGACTGCTGTCATATTGACCGATGCTGTGCAACTGACAGACTGACTGGCCGACTGACGGTGTTCCCTGCTCTGCCCGCAGTGGAAGGAGGAGGAGGACGTCACTGAGAAGCGAAACATCCGCGCCCGCATGTTCCAGCTGCGGGAACAGCGCCTGAAGGACCTGCATGGCTCCGACGATGGCGAACGGAGCGCCGAGCGCGACTCCCGCTACCGCCGCCTGGCGGGCGACGACGCCGCCAGCGAGCGGACAGAGACCTCGCCGGTGAGGAAGGAGGCCTCCCCGGTGAGGAAGGAGGCCTCCCCGGTGAGGAAGGAGGCCTCCCCGGTCAGGAAGGAGGCCTCCCCGGTGAGGAAGGAGGCCTCTCCGGAGGCAGAGAAGTCGCGGTCCCGCCGCAGTCCAGCGGCGGAGAGTCGCGGCAGCTCGCCGCGAAAGACGTACACGACCCGCGCCGCCACCACCGAGGTGCCCGTCAGGAAGTCAACCACGCCGGAAAAGAGCGGACCGACGGACCGGCGCGCGCGCCGCGCCATCTCCACCGTGGAGCCGCCGGCCGGCCGACTCGGAAGGCCGTCACCAGCCCGCAAACAGCGCATCGACATCGTCAACAAGCCCGAGAACGCCCGTGTTGAGATCGGTGATGGTCAGATTGTCATCGACTTCAGCCCGGATAAGTTCTCCAAGGCGCGCCGCCAGGTGGTGCTCGAGTATGAGGGCGACCGGCCCGACGTCAAGCAGATCCAGAGCAAGCTGCAGGAGCTCGGTCTCGATAAGATGGAGAACATCGATTTCATGCTGACGGGGCTGGGAGGCGAGAAGCGCGTCGGCACTCAGAAGGTGCGCACCGCGGTCCGGGAGTTCGACCGTCCGCCGGGCGCCGGCGAGGTGGTGGAGGTGATTCCGCCGGAGATCATCAGCGACGCTGACGTCGAAGTGTCCGACGGCGAGATCCTCATCACCGTCGAGCCTGACGACCCGGAGAAGCGGCGCCAGCTGATGTGGAGCTTCAGCGGCACCGATAGGCCCTCGTGCTCTGCCCTGCGCGAGAAGCTGGAGGACTTCACCTTCAGCGACATCGAGCGGCTGGACGACATCCTGGCCGACTTCGGCGGCTTGATGGTGACGGACGAGCAGGAGACGCTGGAGGACGCGCAGGGCCGCAGCGTGACGCGCCGCAGGAAGATGATCCTGTGCGGCGCCGAGGAGCGGCCGCCGGCGCCGTCGCCGCCGCAGCGCCCGCGCCGCCCCTGTGAGCAGGAGGTGGCCGTCCGCGGCAGTGAGCTGCACGTCTGGGTGCCGGCCACGGTGGGCGCTCCGGCACGCCAGTTCCTGCTGCGATACCCGAGCGGTGGACCAGACCTGGAGCAAGTGATGTGCACGCTGGAGAACAGCGGACCCGCCGGGCTCGACGAGCTGCTGGACGAGCTCGGCGGCGCGCCGACTGACTCCGAGGAGCCAGCTGTCGATGGCGAACCGGTGCGCACCACGCGTGCCGAGCTGACCACCGACGGGCCGCCGGCATCGCAGCACAGCCCCGAGCTGCGCCTGCGCGACGGCCAGATCCAGCTGACGGTGGCGCACGCCGAGCTGGAGCGTCCCCGCGAGGTGGTCATCCACTACGACGGCACGCGGCCGGACGTGCAGACCCTGGCCGAGCGGGTGCTGCAGCTGGACCCCGCCGACCAGGCGCAGCTGGACGCGCTGCTGACCGAGGTCAAGGGCGAGGTGCTGCAGGACGACACGGTGGAGGAGGTGGACGAGGCGACCGGCCGCCGCGTCATCCGGCGCAGGAAGGTGGTCAGGACCGAGGAGACGCAGCGGTCGTCCTCCTCCGCTGGCGCCTCTAAGCCGGCTTCCTCCCGACCGGCCGCCGCGGCCCCGGCCAAATCGAGCAGCGTCACCACGGGACCCGACGACATCAGCATCGAGATCAAGGGCAAGCAGGTGGTTCTGACGCTGATGGCCGGCAACCATCAGCAGGAGGTGACAGTGACTCTCGAGGGTGACCACCCGGACCTGGAGGAACTGTCCGGCCAGCTGGAGAAGATCGGCTTCTTCACCGCCGAGCAGGTCACGCACATCATGAAAGTCATCGCCAAACACGTCGAGAGCAAGACGAAGAAGCCGGCTGGTCGTGGCGAACGGCAGACATCCAGCTTCCAGAGGAGCGGCTCGACTCGCGGGTCGACGCGCGGCTCCACTCGGGAGGCGCCCTTCACTCGTGGCGGGTCCACTCGCGGCTCCGCGCGGGATTCCACGCGCGATTCCACGCGTGATTCGACTCGCACTGCGCCCTCCCGCAACAAGGTGTCTGAGATCTCCAAGCGATTCACCACCACGGCGACGCACACGATGCAGAAGCCGGAGCGCAGCGCGCCGGCCCCGGCCCGGCCCGGCCTGCCGGGTTCCGGCGACGGAGCCGCGCGGCGCTCTTTCCGCCGCACGGAGACGACCACGACGCGGCGCACCGTGCCCAGCCGTGACGCGTCGCCGACCAAACGTCCGGCCCGCGCCCCGACCAAACCGGCAGAGCGGCCTGGGGATGCCTCCCCGACCAAGCCCGAGCGGCGGCGGCCAGCGGCGGCAGCGGCGGGCCGCGGAGGCGACGCCACCCGGGAAGGCGGCTCCTCGGAAAAACAGCTGGTGGTCGAGTATGATGGCTCGCGGCCCGACTTGAAAGCGATTCAGCAGCAGCTGCAGGACGCCGGCATCGAGGATATCCAGCAGATCGAGCGCATCCTGACCAGCATCGAGGGTGAGGTGCTGGAGGACTCCCGTACCGAGGAGACTGCCGAGGACGGCTCTCGCACTGTCACCCGCACCAAGGTGATCAAGACGAGCCGACCGGCGGCGACGGAGGCGACGCTGCGTCAGCGCGGTACCGACAGGAAGACGGCGCTGACCAGAACGCCCTCGGGCCGTTCCACCGCGCGTCCCGCCGGCCGCGCCGGGGCCACTGTGCCCGGCCGAACGCCGTCAAAAAACGAAGCTAGCAGCCCTCGGCGGTCGGAGGGTGAGCATGACGAGGGAGAGCAGAAGGCCGCAACCGAGCAGCGCCACACCACCGGTGATGACGTCACTGATGACGCCGGTGACGGCGGAGGCGTCTGGGACGTACCCGATAACGTGTCCGTGTCGGTGGACAGCGCCGGGGTGCTGCTGGAGCTGCGTCCGGTCGAGCTGAGCAGCTCCGAGCAGCGCCACCAGCTGCTGGTGACCTATGACGGCGCCGCTCCGGACGTACCGCAGGTGCACCGTCTGCTGGAGCGGGTCCGAGGCTGTGGCGCCGCTGATCTGGACTGCCTGCTGGCCGGCGTCGGCGGGGAGCTGGTGGAGGAGTCCGATGAGGAGGTGGAGAACGAGGACGGGTCAGTGATGGTGCGCCGGAGGAGGGTGGTGCGCGCGCCGGCCGATGACCAGCCGCCGTCACCGGAGGAGGAGAAGGAGGTGTATCATACGGAGAAGACGCTGGAGATCGACGGCGGCTCGGCGCCGCGGGCCCCGGTGGAGTTCTCCATTCAGGTGGACAATGCCGAGGTGGAGGCCGTGGAGGAGAACAGCATCAAGCTGAAGCCGGCTGCGCGGCCCGGCGCTCGGGAGCCGAGGGTGACCTCGACCAGGGAGCCGAGGACGACTCGCAGCTCCGACACCACGGTGCGGACGTCCAGGACGCCGTCCTCGGGCGCCACCCAGCCCCGCCGTGGCTCCTCTCGTCCTCAGGAGGACAGGAGGAAGCGGTCCTCCGAGGAGCGACGCCGGCCGTCTGTAGAGCCGGCTCGGAGCCCGAACAAACGGACTGTCAGCCAGCCGCGAGGCCGCGCCTCCAGCCCGGTGAAGCCAGCGTCCGCCGCCGCGAGTCAGCCGAGAGTGCGGGACACCAGCCCCGTCAAGCCGGCCACCTGCACTGACGCCAACCCGTGCGGCCGCGCCGGACACCAGCACGCGCCGGGGGCCACCTGCACCCGCAAAGCGCCGCTGGACACCGGACTGGCCGAGCTGCGTCGGCGCCGGTCGTCCCTGAGTACCCGTGAGTCGTCTACTCCAGAGCGGAAGAAGTCTGGGCAGAGACGAGGCTCGGACGTGCCGATTCAGCCCGCACAAAAGTCACCGGCGACGACAACACCCCGCCGCCGTCCGAAGCCACAGGAAGAGGAGAGACGCGCCTCCAGCAGTGAAAGAGCTGATCCGAAGCCACAGGAAAAGGAGAGACGCGCCTCCAGCAGTGACAGCAGCAGCGAGAGCGACACCGAGTCGGTCACAGAGTCCGAGTTCGTCTACTTCAGCAACAAGGAGGACTCTCCGGACCGGCCTCTGGCGGACGGCAGGAGACCGTCAGAGCCGGAGAGCGTGCCGGACCTGCCCCGCGACGAGAAGAACGATTCCCCGGAGGCTCGCCGCTCTCCGCAGCCACGGGACAGGTCGCCTAGCGAGGAGAGACCGAGACGCCAGAGGTCTCCCAGTGAGGAGAGACCGAAACGCCAGATGTCTCCCAGTGAGGAGAGACCGAGACGACAGAGGTCTCCCAGTGAGGAGAGACCGCGGCGCGAGAGATCTCCAACTGAAGAGAGACTACGGCGCGGGAGATCTCCAAGTGAAGAGAGGGAGAGACGCAGCAGAAGGCCGAGTCCGGACGCAGAGAGGCGGAGTCCCAGCCCATCTCGGAATGAGAAGATCTCTCCTGAGACCCACAAGTCACCAAAGCTGAAGCCAGAGGAGCCGCGGCGGCAGCCGACTGCGTCTGAGCCGGAGAGTCCGGCCAAGAGGGCGCCACCGGTGGCCTCCAAACCGCGACCGGTGCCGGCGCTCGCTGTCGAACCGAAGCAGGACGGCCCGGAAGACGAGCCTGCCGTCAAATCGGTGAAGAACAAAATGTCACTATTCGAGCACAAGATGCAGGCGGTGACCAAGACGGCCACGACGGTGCCAAAGTCGCCACGGATGCCGAGGAAGGCAACCATCTGGGACAAGTCGCCGGCAGCTGAAGAGCCTCGGTCACCGACCGTCGCCCCCGTGCCACGCACGCCCGACTTTTCCCGCCGGAGGGAGCTGTTCAGCTCTCCGGGCAGGAAGCCTGAGCCGACTGAGGAGGTGCCGCAGCGCGACGACCGCTCTCTGCCGCGCCGGGAGAAGGAACCCCGGCATGTGGAGGCACAGCCATGGGACGATCAGCCACAGGAAGATCAGCAGCCACAGACGGCGGAACAGGCGCTGGAAAAGGATGAGCTGCCGGTCTCGCCAGAAAAGGAAGAGCCTGTTTCCGAGAAAAAGCTGGAGCGTGATGCGCCCGATTCCAGGGATCGCGTGGATTCTGATCGGACTGAGCCAGAACCTGAGCGTCCCGACGACGTTACGGCAAATGACTCTCCAGTGACGGAGCACCCGGAACGCCACACGGCTGAGCCGGAAGAAAAGCCGTCTGATGAGTCGCCGGATGTCAGCGACCAGCACGATCGGTCTCCGTCTCCGACGAACGAACCTGAGCCGGAGACTGTGCCGGCGACTCGTCAGCCGAAACGGGACTCTCCGAAACCTAAGGGCCGTGATGGTCCTACTCTGAAGAACGGCGAGGCACGGGACGACAAAAAGGAGTCCAGAAGGAGTCCCGGTAAGACGCCACTGAAGTCCCGCAACTCGGACCTGTCCCGGCGCCGGCCCTCGGCGGAGCCAGAGACGAGGGAGAAGCCTTCTGCAAGGCGGGGATCGGACATCTCCAAAAGAGAGAAACCGGCAGCTGAACCTCTGTCCAGCCGGCGTAACAGTCGTAAGAACAGCCAGGAGTCTGCACCGAGGACGCCACGACTGTGCAGCAGGCAGAAGTCGGAGGAACAGGAGAGCCCTCGCGCAAGAGACTCTGTTGGTATCCTGAGAAAGAAATCATCTGACGCCAGCATTCGTCCTGAGCGCAAAACCTCATCGGAGTCCAGACGCTCTCCGGTGAAGGCCAAGTCAAAGTCCCCTCCCGTTGAGACAGTTTCACCGCGAGGCAAGAAGAGCACGCCGCTTCGTAAGCGCACTCCATCCCCGCCGCCGGCGAGGGAGGAGCACTCCCCGGAACCGGAGCCGACCAGGGACAGCACCTCACCCGCTCCGCCGACCGGGGAAGAGACCCCCGCCGAGCCCCAGCCAGCCAGAGACGAGCCGTCTCCCAGCTCTCCTTCCAGCCGGGAGGACGAGTCTCCGGAGGACGAGCAGAAGACGGACGACTTCCAGAGCACGGTGCAGGTGGAGATCGTGGACGGTCAGGGCGCCCTCAGCGCCGAGGAAGACGCGCCTGAGCCTGATCAGCCGCCGAGCCCGGGGCCGCAGCAGCGCTCCGAGAGCGGCGAGTTGCGCAGGAAGGCGGCCGGCTCCGGCCTGCTGGACAAGCTGACCTTCCTCAAGTCCGCTGATGATTCCAAGGAGACAAAGAGCGACGGCGTGCCCTCGCCGGACGTCCACGTCAACGAGGACGACCGGCCGTTCACAACCAACAACCGGCGCCGCTCGCGCACCAGCCAGGCCAGCCCGACGCGGGAGGAGAGCCCGCCGCCATTCCGCCGCCAGCCCAGCTTCAAGTCGAGCCGGCTGGCCAAGGCGTTCGAGAAGTTCGAGACGCGCTCGCACGACTCGAGCAGCTCCCGACGCTCGACCAGTCCGCGGAACAAGATGCGGCTCGATCGGAGTGACTCGATTCACCGCGCGAGGGACAAGTTCGAGCACCTGGCGCACGATGAGCCGGCGCCGCGCGAGACGCGCCCGGTCAACACGCGCGCCTCGCCGGAGAAGTCTGTCACCGTGATGCGGGCGCACATCGAGCTGGATCGGACCCCGGCCGAACTGGAGCAGACCTGGCCCGCCCGCAAACAGTCTCTCTCGCCGCAGCGGGAGCCACGGGCACCGCGCCGCGACTCAGAGTCTCCGCAGAAGGACCTGTCACGGCGGGACAGCGGCGGCGAGCGGGGCCGGCCGCGGTCGCCGCGCGCCGAGGACGAGGACTCGTACACGGACGTGAAACAGGCGCTGAAGGAGGGCAAGTTCCCCTACAACCGCATGGTGAGCAGCTCATCGATCGCCTCCGAGAGCAGCATCTCTGTGGAGGAGGCCCGGAGACTGAACCGCGCCGATTCGCTGCGCAGTCTGGAGCACGTGTCGCGCGAGCCCTCGCCGACGAAGCAGCCGACTCCGACCGAGCCCGAGCAGCCCGAGCAGGCTGCCGAGCCCGAGTCGGCCCGGCTCGTCGGGGAGATTTCCCGCGACACGCACGCCAGCCGCGCCTCGTTCCGGAACGTGACGCGGCTCTCCAACCTGCGCTACAACCCGGATAGTGAGTTCATGGACGAGCTGTTTCCGGGAGGTGGCGATGAGCCGAAGTCGGCGCCGGAGAAGACTGAGGTCACTCCGGAGAAGACGGAGGCCACGGCACCGGTCGAGCGCCGGCCGACGCGTCAGACGCCGGCGGCAGACGCCAAGCGGGCGCCGAGCTCGGTGTCTAAGGATCGTGCTGAAGTACCGTCCAGTCGAGCGGAGGCCCCGCAGGAGGAGCAGAAGCCACAGGAGGAGGAGAAACCGCGCGCCGTCAGCCAGGCGGACTGGCCGCTGGATGAGATCGATGACTTGGCGTTGCTCGAGTCCATGGTACGTTCAGCACATCCGGGTTACCTTTTTTAACACATTTGTATTATCTACGATAATATATTTTTATTTGAGAAATGGTGTTGCAAATTTTAAGATAAGATCATGAATCTATAGTGCTCGTTTCATATGACACAAAAAGTTTCTTGGAATTCATGATTCTAGTCATTCAAGGTATTAAGCGTTGTAACTTCTGAGATAGTTTCTGTTTATGTGTTGATTTTATTGTCCTCTCGTCGGGATGCTTTTATATTAACTCACTCTTCATTATTAATTATTTTGTTACATTTCGCAGCTCGATAAGGCGACGAATTACGACGAGAGATTCAAACTCAGAACACGCATCAGAGTGGTGAAGAAGATGTCCACTACATCTGCCAGGTCATCGCTTTTTACGAAAGTAACTACTCAGTCTAAGGTCACCGAGTCTTCTACGAAGAAAAGCCAACCTGAAGAAAATAAAACCTCGAGGTTTACAAAACCTCAGCCGAAACCCGAACCGAGTCCCAGCCGGGACGTCTCTGTCGATTCAAAGCGCGAAACCGTCACCGTCAACGTCACGGCGCCCGAGGACGACTCGAGCGCCCCGAAAACTGCACGGAGCCGCACTGATCGGGAAAAGACGCCTGTGGAGACCCCAGCACCGGAGCCGCAGCCGAAGCCGGAGCAGGAGCGGGAGCCGGAGCGTCTTCCCTCCTCCAGAACCTCGCCCGCCGCCGAGCCGGCGCGGGAGGCGCCGCGTCGCCGCTCCTCGCGCCCCTCAGAGACGGACGAGGAGCCTCGGCAGCGGCGCGGCTCCCGCAGCTCCCGCCGCGGCAGCCGGGACCCGGTGGTGCCCCCTATCGTCCAGGAGCCGACCGAGGGCGAGCGGCCCGAGGAGCTGGGCCGGCTCAAGATGGAGTACGCCTCCCGCCTGTTCCACTCGTCCGACCCGCTCGACCGGCCGCGCATCGAGGAGCTGCCGCCCGGCGAGGACGAGGACGGCGAGACTGAGGACGAGTCTGACGCTGAGGAGGACACCCCGCGGCCGGCCGGGAGGGAGGACAGGAGTCCGCCGGCGCGGGCTGAGAGTCCTGAGGCCCGGCAGCCGGAGAGGAAGGGTGCCTCACCGGTGAAGCTGCCTGAGCGTCAGGTCGACTCTGAGGACGAGCTACCCGAGCCTGATACCGCCGTGGAGTACGAGCTTCCTGAGCCGGATACCACCAAGGAGGACGAGCTCCCTCTGAAGGATGAGTCGCCTCGAGAGGATCTCCCCACGAACGAGGTGTCGTCTCGGAAAGAGTCTCCCGCGAAGGAACGGCCGTCCCGGGATGAGCTCCCTGCGAAGGAGGTGCCGTCCCGGGACGAGCTCCCCGCGAAGGAGGTGCCTTCTCAGAAGGAGCCGGAACAGAGCGTTGCTTCCGCTCCGGTGAAAACGAGACGGGACGAGCCTGATAAGCGGCCCGCGCGTCAGATCCCCCGACCGGCGGCGTTCAAAGTGGACCGCGACAGCGACTTCAAGCCCAAGGCGAGCGCCCAGCCTCTCAAGTCCAAGGTCGACATGTTCGAAAGTAAGTCTTGAACGACATTATGGACTTATTACGGGGCTTATACCGCTAAATTATGTCATGCATTCGGGGTGAATCATTTGCACAGTCTCTTTAACGAATGTTTTGGTTCTTATCCGGTTCATTACCTAACGTGCCTAAGGTGCTTCATTTCTCTTGTTTTTGCGGACGATTTCACATGGTATATGTGACAGAATACAATAACGTTTGACTTTTATCATTCATGATGAAAGGTCCGTTGCTTGAATTGTGGGATTTTGCAGTTGTTTGATATTGCATGTCTCGTTTGGATATCAAAATGCGCAACAAATGCACCCGTCACGCTGGTTTCGTCGAACCGCATCACATATAGCCGCGCCCGGGGTCAAATCACCGCACAGAATGCATTGTGTGTCTATATTGCCGCGATCCTAGTCGATGGCAATGTCGGCAATGTCAGCATGACTATTGGGTAGTCGGGAATTTAGTTGGACCGTTTACCATAGCATGTGGGGAAGCTGCGTTTGGTCGTACAACTGCGATGAATCCGGGTCCGTGCAATGTGCATGACGCGGCATGTTCTGTTTGTAGGCAAGAAACCAGAGAAGGACGGCAAGGCGACTGAAGGTGAGACACGTCTGCATCCGCTGCTGTGTGTTGTCAAACGGCCTCTGATTTAATCCAGTCGTCAGTGTTAATTATCTGCTGCTGTCCGTGGTTTATCAAATGATTAAAATAATTCAATGTGTAGTTATTGCAGACGCTCTAGTATTCAATGCTTAACGAGTGATTTTGTATTCCAGTATTTAAGTGACGTCGCTGTGTGTAATTTGTCCCGTGCTATGCTGTGTGTTTGCTCTCTCACTCCCTACCCCGCCGCCTACAGAGCTGTGCCGGTCGGAGGAGTGTTTGGTGCTCTCTCACTCCCTACCCTACCCCGCCCCCCTACAGAGCTGTGTCGGGTGGAGGAGCCCGCCTGGCTGAAGAAGTCCTCGGCTCCGCGCGGCAAGGTGCCCACCTCCGGCGCGGGACTCATCTCCTCCAGCTACGGCGTGGGGCCGACCGACGACAGCGGAGTGCCCCTGTTCGGCCTGAGAGCGCTGCGCAAACAGAAGGCCGACCCGAAGCCCGGTGAGTCGGCCGCCAGCGTCACGCCATTACAGCGCTGCTTTAGTTTTTTGTCCCGACTAGCGTGATTATTTGTTGCCTCGACTCACCTCACCTCACGCTGATGTTGCAGAAAAATGTATCGACCATGGCTTGTTCGTGTCTTAAGTCGTTTGTTAAGTGCGGTGATGATCGTTATAGCTGGCTGTGGTAGTGATGTGTTCCGTTTCTCAGCAGCGCCGACTGAGGAGGAGCCGGTGAAGTCCGCTCCAGAGCCGGCGGCCGCGGTGCCGACCCCTGAGCGGACCCCGGCCAGGTCGGGCCGCACCCCTGCCAGCAGCGTGCCGGCAGCTGCCTCTGGTGACAGGGACGAGACGGAGCCCCGACTGCCGCTCTTCGGAGGACTGCGGGCTCTGAAGGCGCGCAACAAGCCAGGTCAGAACCGGAGCCCTATGCATTAAATTACTATCAGTCATCACATTAGTATTTCGAGGTTACATTGCATGTCATAATGTTTGACGGCACCGTGATTGCACGTAAGTCGTAAGTAGCACTGAAAAATCAACTTGAATTTATAATTTAGCTATCTAACAACACTATTTGATTGCTTTGCCAGATATATCATAAGAGAATGTTGGTAAAATATATACATATACCCGGTGCGTAAAGTTTCTGTGTATGCTGTATGCCTTGTCATAACCAGGCATGGAATTATGTGTGGCATTTCTGTCGGTTCCTCTGGTCGATAGGTGGCAGCACTGAACTGTCCATGCCCGATGACCGGCAGCGTCGTGTCTGAGATCTGACGTGTGCTTGTTCGTGTATCCAGCAGGTGGCAGCACTGATCTGCCCGTGCCCGATGACGATGACCGGGCCGGCAGCGATGTGGAGGAGCTTGAGGCCCGCGCCCGCGAACAGGAGCGCCTCCTGTCGGCCACCGACGAAGATGGCGCCACCGGCGACGCCAAACCGGCCGGTAGGTGGCGCGCGGGAGGGTCTCTGACCACGGCGGCGGCGGCGGACTTTCTGCCAGTGCTTGCTGCCTTTGTTGTTCGGTGAACCGTATCGAGTCCCCGCTGTGCTATTGTCACCGGCGGGACGGAGCCAGGGAGCGCAGGAAGTGCGTACCTCCAGCCGTGACACCGCCACCTTTCTGTGGCGCGTGCCCCACCGTGGCACCGCCACCTTTCTGTGACATTCGCGGCGCCGCAGCGTGTCCTCCACCCCTCCCTCTCCGCTCCGCTCGGAACAGCACAGGCCGCGTAACATTCGTACTGTAGCCAATCCTGAGTAACTGTGAGCTCCGTGAGCTTGGTCGACCCATTCTGAGCCCGGCGTAACTCCGAGCGAGGAGTCAGAGCCGCCTCCGGGCTTTCCTGTCGGATCATTGAGGGCGACGGGGCGTGTTGGTAAATAGAAAGTGCGGTCACGGCTCACGCTCACGGATGGCGGCGACGGTCGGTGACGGGCCGTGGCGGCGCACAGGATGGAGCCGACAGAGGGTGACAGTGAGGCCGATCATGGCCCGTGACTCCGGTGGGGTGTGGAAAACGCGGCCGACGCTCCGGCATTAGTCAGCAGCTTACCGCCTCCGGCTCCGGGGAAACACGAACACGACGCTGTATTAATTCCAGAGCACTAGGAGAGGGAACAATAGGGGAGATTGGCGTTTCAACATCACCTTTGTTGCACAATTACGTCAAGCAACGATCACCATTTGGAGTACAATGAATGGCCGAGTGGTTTGACTAAATTGATGGTCGAAAGTATCTAAACATTTGATCGATCTCACGAACCAGCGATTTTTTAATCGTTCGTTTTTTCAATGTTTTTTTTCAAATTGCAACCGTAACAACAACAGTCAGTAGATTTACAGTAACGCCGAACATCAGGCATGTTTAAATCAGCATGCTTAAAATTACATTTCTAACAATAGTCAGTACATTTACAGTAATGCTGAACGTCAGCGATGTGTTGTACTTTTGACTAAATCATGCTCGTTTCGTTTCAGCTGAGCCGGAGCCTCGCTCGAACCGCACCCGAGCCTCGATGATCCCTCGGCTCTCAGACGACCGGTCACCGTCCAGCACCCTGCGCCGGACGCCACACTCTCCGTCCTCCACACTGGAGCGGCCCTCATCCAGGGGTCGCTCCCCAGCCTCCACCCTGGAGCGTCCCTCCTCTGCGGGTCGCTCTCCGTCCTCCACCCTGGAGCGTCCTTCATCCGTGGGTCGCTCCCCAGCCACCACCCTGGAGCGTCCTTCATCCGTGGGTCGCTCCCCAGCCTCCACCCTGGAGCGCCCCTCCTCTGCGGGCCGCTCTCCAGCCTCCACCCTGGAGCGCCCCTCATCCGTGGGTCGCTCACCCGCCTCCACTCTGGAGCGTCCCTCTTCTAGAGGTCGCTCTCCTGTCCCCACCCTGGAGAACCCCTCCATCACGGTCGGCCGCTGCTCCCCTCCGGCCGACACGGAGGACCGCAAGCTGACCAGCATCCTGAAGAAGCCGCGCTCCGCCGACGTCACGCCGGACAGCACGGTGACGTCCCTGCTGGATGACGTCACGGACGAGGTGCTGCAGGTGATCAGCGGCATCAGCGAGGACGAGGACGAGGTCGAGGACGAGCTGGAGCTGGAGGAGGCGGAGGCGGAGTCCGGCTCGGAGGCGGAGAGCGACGTCGCGGAGGTCGACGACACAGGTAGGTCACTGGCTCGGCGGCGGTTCAGGTAGGATAGCTTGGAGGAGGCAGATGGGTCACTGGCTTGGGAAGAGAGGCGGTGTGAGGTAGGTCGATGGAGGGAAAGACGTCACAGGTAGGTCACCTGATCACTAAAAGCTCGGTTTTCAGGATGAAGAGACCACAGGCGGTCTCTCGGAGCGATCAAACGCAACAGACGTGGGAATGTTGTTCTCGGTTGAACACCATGTTTTCGACCCAGCAGTTCTGTTTGTCCGCACACGGCTATTTCAGCAACCAATTTATGTTCACATTCCCCGGCCGTTATTGCCAGCGATAAGCGGTGATTGGTTGATCTGCGTCAGTGATACGACATACGAAACCGGCTACCTCGCATTAACGTGGACTACAGGCCGCCAAGATAGCGCAGACGCCCGCTATCATTCAAACGCTAACGGTTCACCGGCGCTCTTTAAAGAGCCGGCACATTCGATAGGCGGGTTTTTGCGGGGTGTTTGTTCGGAGCGCGGTGCGTGAGCGCTGCGGGAGACGACCGTCTGTGGTCCAGGGAGCGTCTCCGTGACGCGTCAAAAGGGGTGACTGGGCTGGGGAGAGCCGGCCCGTCACACGGCGGCGTCACGGACCGTCACGAGGCGTCACATGGTGTCACACGGCGTCACGAGGCGTCACGAGATGTCACGAGACGTCACGAGGCGTCACGAGACGTCACAAGGCGTCACCAGGCGTCACGAGGCGTCACGGGGCGTCACGAGGCGTCACGACGCGTCACGAGGCGTCACGACGCGTCACGACGCGTCACGACGCGTCATGAGGCGTCACGAGACGTCACGGGGCGTCACGAGGCGTCACGAGGCGTCACGAGGCGTCACAGAGCCGGTCGCCGTCGGCCGGAGTAGGTGCTGCTCACGCCTGGCCGGCTCTCCCCGCTCCCTTCCTCTGAGCGTGGGGCGGTGCACCGAAGGGCATGATAGGGTGGCTGGGCTCTTGTTACGCTGGCGCCTAGCTGTGACTATTTTAAGTCTGATGCCGGCTTTAACGCCGTCCAAGGCACGACATAAATCAGTGCTGACCTCTGACTGCTGATTTAACTCGGCTTTAGTTAACTTTTAGCGGAATGACATGTCGAGCCTGGTTTATGCAGTCCCTGTATCTCTGGATTAGGTGAGCCAAGTCAGTCACCTATTCATGCTCCACAAAGCAGTGAGTTCAGCCCACTTCAGTAAAAAGTTCACCTTTGCTATGGTGCTATAAAGTCATCCTCTTTTTACAACCGCTTTATGGGGAGCACTGTCGTGGTTCCGCGGTCTTCGAAATCATTCACTGGGACGGGCGCCATAAAGCAGTCCAGTAAACGAACCCACTCTCCACTGAAGCCGTTCCGCTCTGCTGCCTGGGGAGCGGAATCGAGGCCCATTAATCTATCTCCACCACTCGTCGATGAAGACCATCAAACAGCCTCTCTCGTCACTGGCTCCAGCCCTCCTCAGAGGGACCGTGACTCATGGTGCTAACTCCGGAGCACCTGAGGCTGTCAGCTGAGGTCGTCACCCGGGCACAGTATACAGCATACAGCACACGTCACACAGCTGGTTAGGAGGAAGGCCATTGCGGCCGGCCGGCGCGGGGACGGCGGCGGTGCTCGGGTCCACACATTCGGTCGGTGCGGCGGCCATGTCAGAGCAGCGTGTCCTCCCTCCCGCCTCAGAGCGGAGTGTCCTCTCTCCCGCCTCAGAGCGGAGTGTCCTCTCTCCCGCCTCAGAGCGGTGTGTCCTCTCTCCCGCCTCAGAGCGGAGTGTCCTCTCTCCCGCCTCAGAGCGGAGTGTCCTCTCTTCCGCCTCAGAGCAGGATGTCCTCTCTCCACCTCAGAGCGGAGTGTCCTCTCTCCCGCCTCAGAGCAGGATGTCCTCTCTCCCGCCTCAGAGCAGGATGTCCTCTCTCCACCTCAGAGCGGAGTGTCCTCTCTCCACCTCAGAGCGGAGTGTCCTCTCTCCACCTCAGAGCGGAGTGTCCTCTCTCCACCTCAGAGCAGGATGTCCTCTCTCCACCTCAGAGCGGAGTGTCCTCTCTCCACCTCAGAGCGGCGTGTCCTCTCTCCCGCCTCAGAGCGGGGTGTCCTCTCTCCCGCCTCAGAGCGGGGTGTCCTCTCTCCCGCCTCAGAGCGGAGTGTCCTCTCTCCCGCCTCAGAGCGGGGTGTCCTCTCTCCGGCCTCAGTCAGAGCGGAGTGTCCTCTCTCCCGTCTCTGTCCGACAGGTGACTCCCCGCTGCCTCACCGTGAGAAGGTCGGCCCTCCCTAGCGATGCATCACCAGGACAATATTAATATTTCATGGCTGTTGTGATGTTCGTTCCACGCGCGGCGGATTTGATTTGGTTTTGATTGCGCCCGACGTCAGGTTGGATTAAAGATCGGATGTGTTTGTGTTTTCGACTGCCGGCGGGGGGTGGCGAGGCTGGGTGCGGAGAATTTCGCCGCGCTCTCTGTAGGTATGTCTGATTAGCAGCTGGATGCCAATGCTGGGATAGCACGCCGTTAATGAGTGGCTTTCTCCGACACATTCAGCGTAGCGTTTCGCCTTAGTAGGTGCTGACAGCAGCCCGAGACAGCTATATCCCAGGTGACAATCGAACAACTGATCCAGTCTACCTATCCGCTTTTGTCGTGAAGTCAGATGCCGCGCCAGCTTTCCTGTTCTCTCACTTCTCCGATTATTGTGAAGACGGAGTGAGAGGCATCTCAATTCCTACCACAGTGCCTTGTCTTTCTGTCGGAGGATTTGCATTTCGCTGCCGTCGGAATGCCCGGAGCCTGTTCCTCTCTCCAAACAAAGGCGTTTGTGGTGTGCCGGTGTCTGTCCTCTCTCCAGTTTCGTACGTCCTCGTCCCACGCTGCGGTTGGCGTGAGAGGCGATGTGCCGATAACTGCCCACCTGTCCGGTGACGCTGACGGCGCACCGCACGAAAAACTTCCCCGCTTTAAATCGGACAACTACAAAAACGCCGGGATTTAATTAAACCCCCGCCGGGCGCTGTGGGGTCAAACAGCGCAATCGGCAGAGATTAGCAACGTAAATAGCAGCGCTGCCGTATGAAAAATGTACGGAGGTTAACGATAATGCACGCTTTGGATAGCCACTCTGCCACCAGCTGCTGGTCATTGAGACACCGCCTTTTATCTGTGGTTGCTATGCGTTGCCATAGTATATGGCCAGCATTCTATCCCGGTTAAGAGTTCATCTGGACACAGTGAGCTCTTCAAATCCACCTTCCGCTGAGCCAAAATGGTCTGCCGCCGCCTTGACTTCTTCACGTGTTCAAGCTTTCCCAAAGATTATGCCAAAGGCGTGCAGCCTCCTCTTGACAGTTCAGTTAACATGTGAAGTGCCTGTCCTGTTTTGGCTGCGAGAGTGGCGCAGTATTTGCGTGCTCCTCCGGCCTGCGAGCGGCGGTGGGCGGTGGGCGGTGGGCGGTGGGCGGTGAGCGGTGGACGGTTGACGGTGGACGGTGGACGGTGGACGGTGGACGGTGGACGGTGGACGGTGGACGGTGGACGGTGGACGGTGGACGGT
>JARBER010155769.1:0-10756 GCA_030265075.1 Balanus glandula
TTGTGACGGCATCCCTGTGGGAGCGCCCTGTTCACGTCTGGCGTGTCGCCCGTCACGACTCACGGACTTGTGACGGCATCCCTGTGGGAGCGCCCTGTTCACGTCTGGCGTGTCGCCCGTCACGACTCACGGACTTGTGACGGCATCCCTGTGGGAGCGCCCTGTTCACGTCTGGCGTGTCGCCCGTCACGACTCACGGACTTGTGACGGCCTCCCTGTAGGAGCGCCCTGTTCACGTCTGGCGTCTGCAGGCGGCCGTCGAGCGCGGTGTCTGTTTTTCATACACAGCGGCCGCGATCTAGTGCCTCGCCGCGTCGGCGGGGGATCTTTACGAGGCCCGTATTTCGCCATTAGGTGGCCGGTAACGTGCGCGGGTGATGCG
This sequence comes from Balanus glandula, assembly GCA_030265075.1. NCBI lineage: Eukaryota > Metazoa > Arthropoda > Thecostraca > Balanomorpha > Balanidae > Balanus > Balanus glandula. Next base: position 383 of record JARBER010155769.1, read on the forward strand.
GCTGACAGCGTGGTGTCGGTCTGTTTCAGCTGTGCCGGCGTGAGATGAACGCCGACGCGGCCCGGGGGGTCGGGCTGCAGCCGAGTGTTGGCACCACGCTGCCGGCTGTCAGCGAGCTCGGCTGGAGGAGGAGAGATCGAGTCTGGAGACGGGCAGCCGCCCGGTGAGCTGAGAGTGGCGCAGCAGAGACGCAACGGCTGGATTTGAAGTTGCCGCGACACGTGCTGCGATCAACTGCCGGACGAATTTCGGCAATGACTGGTCCATTTATCGCGAGGAGATGGTCATCGTGAGAGAACGTATATATTGCGAATTTATTCCAACTGCAATTATGAATTAGTGTGTCTGTGAAGTGTTAACATGCTTGTCATATTCGTCCAAGTCACCGTCGCGTGTTGTGAAATATCGTCACGGACTGTTGCGTCCGAGAGCTTTCGATCAAACCCACTGTCCGTCGTTTTTCTATAACATAAGAGCGCGGGTACATAAGCCCGTTTCACCGGCATGTATACGCCGTCATATATTGTATATGTGTCGCATTTAGAAGTAACGGCAATGCACTCGTGTGTCCCTCTGTAGACTGGCTGGCTGGCAGTGGATCCGTCGAAAGACCTGCACCTCCTGGCTGGCAGTGGTCCCGCCTGTCAGAGGGGCGCCTCTGTGGCTGTCAGGCGACAGTGGACTGTCAGGGCTCTGTCAGAGGAGTGCCTCTGTGGGCTGTCAGAGGGGCGACAGTGGGCCTGTCTGTCGGAGGTGCGCCTCTGTCGCTGAGTGCTGTACCGTGTTGGCAGCTGTGGTGGGTCCACCCGGACCACCTCGCTGCTCTAGTCATCGGGTCGCGCCCTGACCGCATGCTGCTGTACCTACTCTGTGATACGCACCGAAACTGCAATACACCAACCATGTGATGTGCAAGCGTTTGTGCTCCCGCCATCTGCAGCATTTTCCGCCATTTCATCACAGGAGAACTTCGAACGCTGCTCGGTAAGCCCCTGGCGGGCGGGTGAGCTGGTTATGCTGATGAGCCTTGTTTCGCCGAGAGCAGTGCTTTCACCGCGGCGTCATGGTCGTACCAGCTGTCCAACTGTCGATGTACCCGCCGCTCTGAGAGCCGAGAGCCGTCTCCGGCACAGACATGACGTCACCAACAGACCGGTGACGTCACGCGTCACGGAGCTGTATGTCCTGGTACCGCTGCGTCAGTGGGCCCTACCCTCTGCATCTCTGCACATCCCGGTCTCGACAGGCCGCCGTAAAACCGCGGGCATCACACCCACTGCCGACGAGCGCCACCAATCGCGGCGCGTCACTGCGGGAGGCCGGCCTGCCGGCGCGCTGCACGTGCACCCAGCCGCCTCGCTGCACGTGCAGAGGACTCCCGGGGAGACTATACACCGGCCGCGGCGCCGCCGCTCATACTAATTTGAAGAGCGCGGCAGTGGGAATGCTGCGGCTAGTGGCGGAGAATTTCAATCAAAATGTGAAGGTGTTGTCAGATGTTCATTAGCAGTAAAACGGTAGGATGGCTTGTGTATTCATCGGCGCATATGCAGGCTGGGCAAGGGTAAAGCCCGTTTCGAAACGTCATGAAGGTAGAAGTTTTCTAGGCATGGTCTCTTTCTATGTTGCACCTGAATCTGAATCTAAAGTGCGTTTCTCAACATTCGCGCCCGGTCGCCCAATATAATATTCCGAAGCTCGATTTGATGCCATTAAATAAGATTGAAAAATGCACCGTCGTTGACAACGTACTACAATCAATGATTGCAGCATTGCACAGCAACTGTGAAAATGAATATTTTCATATTAAGCTTTTCGTCAATGTTATATGTCAACAAACATTTTTAGGTATATCATACCTTATCAGGCCTGATTTCAACCTAATAATCCTCAGAAAACAAATATTTGCTCCAGCTTTTTTATTTTGGCTCTGCTGTGAAGGAATCGTCATAATTAAATTGGTGAAGTTTTTGCAGCAGAGTTCATTCGTACCGGACTCACGACTGCTTTTCTTTTATGTTTACTTTCCACAGGCCAGCTATTCTTTGTTCGTTTCGTCCTCTTATATTACGCTACCGCGTTTATTAGAATTGGGGAAAACTTGAGGGAGGTTGGAAAAAATGGAATTGCTTCGTATGCTATACTGCATGCTAGAAGAAAGGAAAAAATGTTCTTGATCGCACGTTCCTTTTGTCAGCTGAGTCTTAGCAATCAACCTTTGCAAAACAAGCAACCATTAAAGCAGCTTTGCAGAATTCACTCTCTGCAATGTTGACTAATGCATATTGTTGTGGGCTCAATTCGTTCCACGGCTGTTTTTGCTCCTGGACTGCATGACTGCAATTATGAGCTCAGTCTTCAACATTGCTGAAACGGTGGAGGTTGCACAAATTTACCACCGTTTATAACGTTTATTATCTGCCACTGCAAAGAAAGTACTTAAATACGATTGTTTTGCCGTCTTTACTGACCCATTCCGGCATATGCCTACATGTTTGCAAGTCGTAAGTGCCGATTTTTGTTGCATTTGTTATGCTATCAGCGAGTTTGCTACTGAAATACACCATCGAGCATATGATAAATGGAGAAAAGTGGAAGCCATACGCCTATGGTCGGTTAGCTTCCGAAGAATGACAGCTGCTTAGTGCAGATACTCCATAGCTTATTCCACGCTCTGCACGTCACTCCAGAGCGCGTGTATGAGGACCCAGCCTGATGATATAACTCAATCCCGTATCAGTGACTATCACTCCCACAGCTCCGGTCAGACAGAGCTGACACCATTACACCGCATCACACTGACACCCATGTGTCACCCTTGTGCGCTGGACATGCATGTATACATGCATGTATACAGTGAAGCAGCATTCTTATACGGCGAGACGGAGTTGCTGCGCCGCGGCGGCGCCGATTACGTCCGATGTCGCCGTCTCTCGCCGCGCCAGCCGCCGACCGTGCGTCCCCTGTAAACACGTCCCGACAGACGAGTCAGCGGTGATGGACAGGCGGCCCATCACGGACGGCGGCGATGCGCGTGATACCCGGCACGTCCGACGGCAGCCGATGACAGAGCTGGTGTCGGCTGGACGGCCGTCGAGCCGATAAAGTGGTCGGCCGGGCGGCTGGAGTGGCGAGTCGCAGACAGATCGCGCCCCGCAGAACGGTGCCGATCCATGTTTAATGGATCCTGCTGATCTGCTATCGGCCGCTGTCTTCTGACACCGAGACGGCGACGAGCTGGGTGCGGACAAAACGGCTCGCCGAGCAGACTTGGGATGGGGATGTACATTTGACAGCTATAGCTGTCTGGTGTCTAGTCACTCGTGTCCGTCCGAGTCTGTAACTGTCAAATGACAGCCAGAATCGCTCCCTGAAAGGTATAATCAAATCTAAACTGTATGAGTTATCAGAAATGCTAAGATTCATGACAATCAGAAGTAGCTCTGCTGCTAGGTTCTGAAATCGGAGTTGAGAGCCGGTTCTTTGCTTTATGAAGTGTTCTCCGTGTTGGTATTTAACGCGACTCGCGAGTTTATAGCATATAGCTGGTATGTTGCAATGGTTTCTTCATCAGCCACTTTGTGCCCTTGTGAGGCTGCTTAAATTTGATCAGTATTACGGTATATAACTATGACTGAAGCAGGTCTGGGAGTGAGTTGGGGGGCGTGGGGCTGGGCTGGGCTGGAGGAGGGGCGCCGAGCCATATTCTTCCGAGTAGCTCTCCGATGCCCTCGATTGCATCACTCGAGCCACAATCGAACTCCGTGTCCGGGCGAGGCCGAATTTCATTTATCAGCTCTCCGCTACGATTCAGAGCCGTCTGAACAGCTTGAGAATGGCTAAAAGAGGTACGGCTGTTTCCGGAAGGCGCCAAATAGATGGGCACTGCCAGGGCAGCCGGCGTCACTCAGAGCGACAGCCTGGTGAGCAGGGCGACGTTCAGGCGTCCGACCGTGATGCAGAGATTCTCAGTAAGCTCGGTATGAATTTCAACACCCCTGTCGGCATGTCATCGACCTATATTGTCGCAACAGTAATGCACAACGATATGGTGATAGCCGTGCGGGCGGGCGCTTTACCCAGAAAATCACACCACCTACACTCGGCAGCATGATCGGAATATAGCTATCAAACACCAACTTACTGCATGTGATTCCCGTTCGGTTCCGACGCTGCTTGCGCCTGAGTCTCCAAACAGCTCTGACACAACTCGGCCGATACATGTCGAATAAAGCTGTCATCGCCGCCGCTCGCGTATGAATCCCGGATGTGGCTAACTCGATAAGCAGGCGGGGTGCCGGCGCGACACGTATATTCGGTCCGGCGGACGGTTCCCGCCTGCTACTGACATGATTCTGCACTAGTAACGGCTGAGGGGCCGGGCTGGGTCGCCCGGTGATGGCTCAGAGATATACATACAGGGGTGACTCAGACGAGGAACAGCCATCCGGTCGGTACAGGTGGGAAGTAATGCGGGATATGGCAAGGTGGGCGTACAAAGCTCAGCTTTCTCGGAAACGCAAATGTAACCCACTCCTGTGATGAAAGCCGTGCTTTAGAAGTCTATACTGAATGAAAATGGATCTTAGTGTCTTGACTGTCGCCAGAATTTGAATCGTCGCAGTGTGCATCTTATTGCCATTTATCAATTTGCTTAGTCTATCATATTTCAGATAGAGTTCCTGTTTATATTTTGCTATGTTGAGTGTTTGCTTCGCCTAGCAACTTTTGTGGTATTTAAAAGGGTCCCTGTACAAAGCTCACATGTGCAACGTAAAGTGTGCACAGTATCCAAAAAACGAATAAGGAATTGCTTATAATAAAAACTGAAAAGGTGTAGGTATTCGTCTCGTAAGTGAAGCTTTAAGAGCATGAAGCTGTTTATATATTGCGTAGTGCGCATGTATAGGTCGAAATAGAGCAGATGGGGCCTATGAACTATTTTAGGGCCGCTGCATCGGCCAACTAAGGAGTGTGGGTAATGGGTATCTACAGAACATTATCCAGTATAAGACAACTGCTTTGAAGGAAAATTTAAATTTTTGCAGTTGGATGTCCATTGTTAATTTAAGCGGCCAATAACATATCCTTCACAAGTACAGGCTGCCTTTACTTGAAATATGTAATGCCTGCACAATGAAAAGACTGGTCCTACAATTTCGCTCAAACCGGTTGTTCACTTCTCTTTCAAACATCTCGTGCGGTTATTTCAATTGTGACATTTATAGTTCTTTACTTTCAGCTCATCTTAATATATGATCAATAATATATGTATTGCAATGTGTTGCTTTAAAGTACCAAACACGGCTATTCATAGATCCAAATTGTAAGACTTTGGTTAGAACATGTAGCTATTCTTTTAATACATGTTGAGACTTATATAACAAGGGAACACATCCGTAATTGTATGGTGTTGCTGAAAAGGAAAACAAAATGGAAGTGTTAGCAACAGTCGCTAAACGTGTGAATCAAAAGGTCTATGTAGCGGGTACGACACATTGAATGTTACTTAGAGCATTGTGAAGGTATCAAGGCAATTTGAAACATCCTGCATGTCATACAATTGTTATGATCGCAATCATACCACTAGTAACGGTGTTCAAAATTTAACTTTACCCTCAACCAAAAGTAAATATTCGGTAAAGAAAATTATAACTCATATTCACATTCATGGTATATACCCTATATGGTTAGGGTGGAATTTAACTATGAAAACGAGCAGAGTGAACACAATCACAACCAAATGATACTCTTACCAAGGGTTAAATATCCCGTGGAGAATGTTTTAACTCATCTTAACCTTCGTGATAAGGGTAAGGGTAAGGGTGGTAACCTCCATGGGTAAGGGTAGCATTCAATTGTGAACGGTGGCACCGAGACATTCATATTAGACCTTTGTCTTACTGTCAAGCGATTTCATTCTGAGAGAAATACAGATTAATAGTATCTCCGTTAACGAATTATAAGTAGGTACTAGGTACCTATATATGAACAAAAAGTAGTTAATTAATTTACCAAAAGCAATTCACATTAATTTTGCAAAGGGTAAAGACTAAGGACATTTTATACGTGGGAAGACATTTTCCTTGCGCTGTGTAGTCTCATTAGATTAACACCATTGCATTGTCCCGAATTTCATATGACAAATCACGGCCGTCCGCTAAACCTTGCCTGCAAGCAAACAAGACTCCAGAGCTAAAACATATTAGGGCTCCGTTACAATTTCACCCCAGCCAGCCAATATGGCGGCGTCATGAGTCACAGCGCAGGGGCGTGAGTTCAACACAGCCCATCACTATGGCCGTGCTCTGACTCACAACGCAGAGGCGTGGCCAGCGCTGAGCGACACGGCGCCTGAGTCACTCGGTCTCTCGGCGTGCTTAGTACTTAGTGTCGCGCACATGTCCTGAGTCACATTGCAGGGCTGACCAGGTCCTGACTCGTATCACAGAAGCGGGTACAGCGCGGCGCGAGGGATCATAACTGATCCCCTCTGACTTTAGTCTCGCCGAGAGAAATTACAGTGCTCGATGACTGAGGACTGTCTGACAGCCCGGGCAACCTCGGTGCTGAACTTGCGACCTCGGTCCTCGACCTCGATCTCGGTCCTCAACTTGCGACCTCGGTCCTAAGCTTGTGACCTCGGTCCTCGGTGTTAACCGAGGTCCGGTCACAGCCGAGGTCTCATTAACCTAGCTGTCATGTGATTCGTTGAATCGGGATTTACTCATAATCGGGATTTGTGTGGCCACGAAAGGCCATGGAAACGCCTCATTTGAGGAAAGGAGCGAATTCTTAAATCCCAGGGCCTCGAGTAACATGTTAACTGGATGGGACCCCCGGCAGTGACCATTTGAAGGCCAACCAGTGTCCAAATTTCGGCCAGCCAGTGGGAATGCTTTTTCATTCGTTATTTTACGTGAAAAACTGAATAAGAAATTATTGATAAGTTCTGAAGTGTGGTGTAAGGATTATTATCATGCAAGAGACGTGTGGTATTATGAAAAAAATGGGTGCTTTATGTGTATTTGTCGTACTCTCTCCCATATTCATGTGTTTCAGCTTTCATATAGCTCCCTACAAAAATATGTTTTCTGATTAATTAAAAAATGGTAGTTGACCTTTGAAACTGGAAGAAAACGACAAAATAAATGAAGTCAGATTGTGGGTGCCGTCTCTGAAGCGATTTCCTAAAATTCAAAAATGATGTATAATGATGCGCAGTGATCCCAATACTGACCTGAAGTGAAACAGGGGACATAGCTTAATTTTGTCTCGTCCTTGACTTTCGATCGTCCTCTGCTGGCTATTTTTAGTTTTAACAACTTACTACGAATTCAACCTTAGGCTTAGGGATCTACTTCGACGAGCGCTTATTCCAAGATACAAACTCCGCTTAAGAATATTTTATCAACTACGTACAGCAATCCGTAATAAAATGGTATACATTTGTCCTTGTGGATTTAGAAGCCTGCATTTACGTTGTTTTATTACGTGTTTCCATTCATCCTCACAGCTTTATAGTGGGTGCCCATTTCAGCTTTGTGCACTGGCGGCCTGACACCCACAACAGAGATAGGAAATCACCTCTCTGCTCGCAATACAGTGATGTTTGTTCAGCAAAGCAGTCTAAGCGTCAGAGCTAAACAAAGTCGTAGTCTGCCTCACATGGTAGACAGCCCGCAATGCACACATGCATTGCGGCACAGACTTGCTGAGGCAAGACAAGACAGACTTATGCAACCAGCGAGGAAGTATCAACACCCTCAATATATCTAAACGAACTTGTATGTTATGTTGTCAGTAGTCATAGCTCGTGAGGGTCATAGACCATGGACAAATGGCCATAATCAAAGCATATATAAGGTAGCAACGACAAGAGAATGTAGATTGTATGTAGATTCAAAGAAGCATACAATTTATAATGCATTGTAACGCATTTACAACGGAAAATGACTGTTGATGGGTCTGACATGCCCCGTACACTTAAATTGTACATACACGCAATACAATCAAGTGCACCTGAATTCACTCAGTAATAATTAATCATTATGTTTAGAGGAAATAATTGAAAGCAAATACGATTAGTTTCTAAGGCGCATTAATGCATGTACGTCTTTAAGTATGATCATGTTTGTGAGTACCGAAAGACTGTTGTGGGTGCCCTGTCACCCACAAAGTGGAGCGCAGTGAACTGACATGTGGAGCAGTGACCAAATACACGAGTCATGGGATATTCAACCAGACAGAATGTGTCTCAGGCCCTATCTTTAAACTTTAAAATAGAATATGATGAGTCCTGAATTCAGCCGCATGCAAAAGCCAGGCAAAATACATAGCAACCAGATTGTCTAACGGCAGATACTAAAATCGACCGCCGTTGCAATGTAGTTACGAGGAAGCGCAAAGTTTTCGCTCGTCATTCCGTGGAGGTAAGGAAGAAATCTGAGCATGAGCGTCCCATCCCGGCTCAACTCAACCTGACCCGTGGCGACGCTTTTGAGAAACTTTGCTTCTCAAAAACGAGACGTCGGTAGTGTGGTTACAGATATATTCTTTTGAGATATATGCAACTGCACTTCCGATTGACTTAGCGGTCTTAGTTACTGAACTGCCCCATCCACCCTACCCTGTCCCAGACCAGTGCCCACCTATGTGGGACATGGGTGACCACCTCTCAAGTGCCACCCAATGAAAATTCCTTAGCCGAGACTCAGTTAAATCCGGACTCAAAAATAAGATTTAGGTCACACAACCTCGATTTTGCCAGCATTCGGACAAGGCCGCTCGGGGCCTGCGCTGCAATTAGTCTACATCTTGTATTTTTTCTTGCGACCTTTGCTCACTCCCCTTACGAATCGCCCACCTAGATGATTTCAGCACCTTGACGAATTTCCCACCGATACAAATTGCTTGACATTTTCCATTCATTCGTATGTTTATATGAGTTTTGAAGATAGCCTAATATCCATCACTGTCGGAATTGTGATTCGATTGCAATATATATAGGCTCGCAAGGCATTTTAGATGAAAAGGTACCTAAACGTGCAACCAATAAGCTATTGCTTGCATTTAAAGTCTGCAAGGAAATGTTGATTCTGTTCTGTGAAAGTTGTGCTTATCTACGATGAAAAGATTGCACCAAAGGCGTCTTGTAATAGAGGCACTTAAGCACATAAATCAGAGTCTGACCATCATCAAACCTCACTACAAAACAACAGTCTGTTAATAGCCTTATTTATTGACCGCTAATAACAGAGCAGCAATGCACATTGCACAGTGCACATCCTGTCACACCGCACAAAACCATTCGCTCCAACAGCGACCACCTCCTACGCCAAAACGGTGCGTCAAACCGCGAAACCAAGCCGCGGAAGCCACTACTCATCGCTCACATATCGTTAGTGGGTCCGAATCCGGATTCCGCCGGAGGGAGCGGCTGCCACCGCCAGCGCCCAGCCTCAGCCCGCCGCCGCTGCGGGGCCGCCCAGCCCTCAGCCCTCCGCCGCCGCCAGCGCCCAGCCCTCAGCCCTCCGCCGTTGCCGGGCCGCTCAGCTCTCAGCCCGCCGCCGCCAGACAGCCCAGCCCTCAGCCCTCAGCCCTCCGCCACCGTCAGCGCCCAGCCCTCAGCCCGCCGCCACCGGACAGCCTGCCCATTACAGTGGCAATCTGCCGAGGCAGCTCGGAAGTCGTTAAATGGAAGCCCGCGCCGCGCTGTGCCGTGTGAGAGTTGCGTTTGTTTCTCCCGACGCCTGCCGCGGCGCACCCGTCACAGGGCCTGATGAAACCGACCCCGACGCGGCCACCAACCTAATGGGAATGCAAATGTGACCGCTTGGGTGCACTTAACTCTTCACATTTTGCGCAGACAATGACACTATTAATTTGAATCAACCGCCTGTGTGCTTGATAAGTCAAAACGGAGTATATGTCAGACAAGCCGCCTCTTTAGGTCGGAAATGGGATAATTACACAGTCGGCTGGCTGCTGCTCGTTCCTCTGTGTATCAGCCTGTACTGCGGAGCCATCTCGCGGCCTTGTAACATGCCCGCGCGCGCGGTGAGCTGGTCACATTCACCGCGCCCGTAACAAGAGTCGGATGTGGCCGGTAAATTACCACGGTAACAAGCCAGGCGACATGACGCGGAACGTTGCAGCCGCCGAGAACAGGCGCGCCGTGCTCTATTCCCAGTGGTAATTGCTCAGAAAACCCGCAATTAGCTAACATTCCGAGTCTGCACGATGCCAGGCGGCTCCAGGAAGAGGCGGACCCGTCTGGCAACTCATCTGGCAACTGCGCCACACACGGCTCGCCAGGCCCCGAGGCGGTCTGTAAATTACCGGTGAGCATCGTGCCAATCAGGGGTTAACAAT
>JARBER010155780.1:0-10756 GCA_030265075.1 Balanus glandula
TTGGTGTATGGATAATGGTTTTTGACACAAAAACTTTCGAACAGTTTTCATTTGCCCTTTATTATGGTGATATATATATATTTATCAATACGTATACACAGCATCCATCTAAGCCCAAATAACAAACACCACATGGTTATTGGTATAGGCAATCAGTTAGCCGGTAGCTCTATTATTTCCGATGACAAATGCACGTCAACACGCTAATGTCCGGGGTGCGTGCAGAAATCAATTAAAACACTCCCGCGGTACTCGTGCGATTCCCAAGATAATCATAAGCTTAATCACCTCTTCCGGAGTCACACCCCCGACTGTGAGCGGTGTGACGCTGCTGACTACTCTCCCAGCTACCCCCCCCCCCTCCTATCAGTCCGGCGCGGGGGTCACATGCCCCCTCCGCAACCCTCCCACCGGCCGCTCGACCGGTCCTCGTCGCCAACTATTCGGGGCCGGCATTGGCTCGCTAATTGGTGGTGCATTCCCTGGCGGGCACCCGTACAGTTGCAGAGGCCGTGACGAGGGCAGAGGTCAGGGGGGGGGGATGCAGGGTGACGGGTCGGCTGGTGGAGCTGTGAGCTGGTCGTGGTGGGCCTCTGTGGGTAGGTGGTCGGGCTCTGTGATTGTTTTGTCTGTCTCGTGACGACTTGCAGGCAGAGGGGATGTAATGTGAGGCTTCTGACTCGGTGTGCGGCTGTGGCAGGTTGCTGGGGCATCCCGGTGATATCATTGTTTTCCCTTGCTACTACTTGCTTGTTTATATGGCTTTGTTCTGCCTCCGTCTCTTTTTGTTTTATTTTGTCTCGCTCTTCCTTTTGATCAACGCTCTCTCTCCTGAACTGTCATCATGTGAAATGCATTAACAAAAGTATGTTTGTCTTCTCGCTAAAACCCCGCTCGTTGATCTGTGTTTTGCAAGCGCTTGTCGGCTCTCTGCTTGTTTTCACATTGAGCAAGCGGTGATATCTTTCATTAACCTGTGTTTATCCTCCGCATTTCTTTCCCTAAACTGCGCCAGATGCGGTGCCTGTCAAGAGTCGTGCGGCCTGCCGTTCAAAGTAAAGGCTTGTTTGGCCATCGTTTGTCCGGGGCGCAGTCGAACTCAATCTGAAGAAGAATAAGGTCAACTGCACCCCGTCTCTTTGAAGCTCCGGGGCGGTATGCCGCTCGGGTACGAAACCAGGCATGACTTTCTTTTTGGCCGACATGGGTGCCGGTCCCTCCCATTCCGGAAAAAGGCGGGACACCATTGTGTCCCGTGGCCTGCCTTGCGATGGACTGTATGGCAGATGACATTCAAATGTTCGTTTTTTTGTCGCTGATCGTTTTTCTTCGTCAATGCATTAGCGAGAACCCTATCTACCGTCGCAGTCAGCTGGCTTCCGCTGTGAGGAGTGTTTGACAGTCCCCGTCCTAACGCTTAGTGACACTCGTCAGTTTTTCTTCGAGGCAGCTCGGTTTGACTACACTGAGAAGCCCTGGTTCCGATGGAGCTCCGTACCGGGTTGGCGTGCCTTCGATGAGCGCTGCATGATTGGCGATGGCTTCAGATTCGTCCCTAGCTGAATCGCCGGAGCCAGGACTGTTCGTCGCGTAGATATTATTGAGATTGTATTTGTTTCTTTTTAAAAATTTAGTTTTTTTGTGGTTTATTTTATTTGTTCAATAACTATTTTTGAAATATTGACTATTGGGGTTGTACCAAGCAATAATATCTTCAAATACGCTTATTAACAGTAGGTATATGATAAATCCTTTGAGATAGTCTTGTTTAAGTGTCCTGCGGTAACTCCTCATCGGCTATTTATAGCTCGCCACGGTGCAGCGTCATGTAGACCATCAGTCGCCATCTGCAGTGACCAAACGACTCCCAAGGACGTTCAGTGGGTGGGCGGCCATTTAACACGTGTTGATTTAAAGGGACTAGGTTTTGCGCTGCTGCTAGGGTACGCCAGGGGCTTAAGTCCACCGATGAGTACTGACTAACACTGCACCGCATCTTTAGTCACGCATCGAATGCGATGCTGACGCCCGAGATTGTCGGCTTGTGTGAATCAATACGTACCTACAAACTAAGTAAATTCGTATAACCTAAAGTGAGTCGCCTCTTATCTTTGTCCCTCGTTTCTAAATAAGGTATGCGATTCGAAAGTACTGAAAATTACTGTCAGAATTCTATCTTATCATGTTTCTTATCTATTCTTATCATGCTGTATTTGTGTATATTTATAATGCTGTGCTTTTCAATTTGTAATGACGAGGATACCACAAAATCCATATTATGGAGGGTCCAATAAACATATATGTATCTGTATCTGTAATTAGTTTTCCTATTAGTTCTGATTTTAATTATTACGCTTTTTATTAGGTATGCATTGGCTCTCTGACTAAGCAATGAGCATGTATCACCGTTTAATATACCTCCTTTATTTCTTTTTACTAAAATACACCCTTAACCGTTTACCACGCATGCCAGGGCGCTAAAATACCCTTGCAATGTAAACGGCGTACCAGACACTGAAATACCGCACACAACTAGGTAACGGAAGGCTGACGTGCCCTTAGAAGGGACCCTACGCTCCCAGCATCGCTGGAGTGCTGGACTTCTGTAACGCCACAGAGAACCCTCGGGCAGGGTGATGTCCTGGGGTTAATTAGATGGCGGTTCAGCCCCCGATCGGCGGTAATTGGTGGTCTGGGTTACCTCCTGTCCCGCCCCGCTCCGCCCCGGCCCGCCTCCAGTGACTTTGGGAGCCGGCGAGCTGGGGTTGTGGAATCTGTCAGGAGCGGCTCGCGCCATTGTTGGGCTGGGAGGACGTTGTCTCAGCATGAAAGCTCGTGAATTCTTTCGCCACATAATATTGCACTACAAGTCACCATTAGGTCTAAAATAAATTGTCTTCGCTGGTGTTAATGCTGTACTTTATTGCAATGAATATTCTGAACTGAAATGCCCCGGCTTTGCTTATGCAGATGCTGAATGATACTGCTATATGACATAGCTTATAATGCCACCGATTCTTTAGCTCATTCTGTCGCTGCCCGCATCGATCAGCATGAACCGGGCACACTTGAGCCGCGCGAGTGGCCCCGAATCGAACTCCATTCCTCGCGCCTCTGTGGGGTGGCCACTCGTCCCTCCCTGCCCCACGTATCCCGGGAGGTCTGAAGCGGCCTCCATAAACCGTCAGAGCCGACAGGCAGCCAGCTGCTGTCCGTCTGCGGAGGACTGGGAAGTGGGGAGCCGCCGCCCCCTCCGCCCCCCCCCCCGACCCCGGGAGCGCTCCTCCTCATCATTGTGTCGTCGCCGCTGTTTAGAGCCGACATGCTGTGAGAACTCGCCGCGCGGGCCGGCCGCCGCGGTGCTGGACTGCTCCTCTCGGTACCTCCCCCTCCCCCTCCCTGAGCCCACCCCCGGCGCACCCCCAGCCGTGGGAGCGCCCGACTCGAATTTATCGCGGTATTGGTCCGAGAATCCGCTCCGAGGCGCTCCGATCGCGGAGGGCTGTTGGCCGACAGCGGCGGCCTAAATGAAAACTCGGGTCGGCGGTATTTCATCCGGAGCGGGCTGTGGTGACGGCTGCAGCGCCGGCTGCGGTGGCGGGGTGTTTTGATCGGGCAGAGCTGAGCCATCCAGTTTGGCTAGACGGCTTCAGGTCGATCGGCCCTGCGGCTATGATCGGAAAAACTCGTAGCCTCGAGAGTTCAGAGTGGTTTACCGTCGTATGACAGTAAATAGGTGGTTCGACTTCTTTGATTGATGGTGGAGCGAGCTAACCAAAGATGGTGTTGATCGAATAGAGCGACTTCTGATCAGTTTGAAGCTGGTGATCGGTGCGGGGCCCGACTGGGCTGGTGTCTGCCTGGCAGAGGGGCGTCAGTCGCTCCGTCATCGGCAGAGATTCAGTAAACAAACACAGCTCAGCTGTGGAGGAGCTGAGCCGCTGAAGAGACGTCCGTGAGAGGAGGAAGTGCTGCGTGGGAGGTCGGCAGTGTTTGCAGGCCAGCTCGGCGCCGCTGTGACGATTAGGGCAATGATGTTTGAGTTATGGTGCGGTGCAGGCAATAGGGGGAAATATGGAACTCGTAAAGTACACGCATATTTGCTGCTCGAGTTACGGCCTGGGAAAGCTAATCTGATGATGACTTATGTGCTGTTGACATAATGACAAAATGAGGAGGCGTATAACGATAATTCCGACGATAGCGTTTCGTTCCGTGTATCGTTCCCTAACGCACAGAAAAGCAGATAAAACCAGTGGAAAGTCGAAAGAAAAAATGACCTAATGAGGAGTCTGCTGGTGTCGGAATAATGACATTTGTATTTGTATCTTTGTCATCGGACCAGTTGTCTCCCTATATTTGTAAGATGATCGGTAATGTATACTCCTTGGTCATGCGCCCACTTTAATTCAAAGCCACGCACGAGCACAGTCACGGAATGGCGCATCAGAGACAATCGTTAACGTCATCCTGGCCGGACGGGGCGCGTTTCCGGCGCGGCTGATTCGTTTTCGGCGCAGCAGCGGAGGCGCCGGCGGCGGTGTCGGACCGTTTCGGACCGTTCTCCGCAGTCCGATGTATCAGTTCCAGTCGATGGCGGGGTGCCTCGCTATCATGTCGCCTCCTGACAATAGGACGCCCCCGGGCAGGAGTCGGGCCGTTTCCGGTAGAACAAGACATCCGCCGCTCTCCTGATCAGGGTGGATGACATCGATGACGCGATGGCGTCATCGCGTGATGGCGTCAGCGGAGGCGCCGCACCTACCGAAAGCTGGTGGGATACCAAGATTCTATACGTGATTCCTTCCATGCAATTCCTTGGGATTTATGATAGAATCGACTAAGATGGGGCGCGTTCCCCCTTCCAATGCCTTTAGGATGTAATTGTATTATTGCATGGTGACGTGGATGTCGTCGCCACCACCCGATCAGATCACGATGGATTGCGCACGTTTGGATGCCGGATGAGTTCAGTTGTATTGCTCGGTCTGGAAGACGGGCTCAAGGATCAGGATTCAGAGGACACCGGGCTACTTTACCGCAAAGCTGGCACAGTGGAATGTCCCATTCCCACCTCTTCGAATGCTCGTCCCTGCGTGTTGTCCGGGAGCCGGGAGCCGGGAGCCGGGAGCCGCCGCCCGCTGTCGTTCTGGCACGTCGATGGCTCCCGTGCGGTCAGCAGACGCCGCACGTGGCGGTTCCCCGTGACGACGCGTCCCCGTGCGCCGCGGGAGCCCCATCTGAATCAATTCCGATGCGGACCGGCTGGCACGTGACGAGTATATCAGCTCTGAGTTGGCGGAGAGGAGCGGGAAGAGGCCAGCCACGGCGCCGGAAATGATTAACTCGGGCGGCTGAGTTCTGTTGGTGGCGTGACCAGACATCACAGGTGTCGTTTTAAGGTATATGAAATGGGGAGTGCGTTGTGGGATTCATGTCACGTCTGGTACAAAGTGAAATATCTGCTCGGCTGAAGTTCTCTGGAGAAGCAAGGGATTTAGCGGGAGCACAGTAAAAACTCACCAACACTGGAGGCTTAGCTCCCTTGGTTATTTCACCTGACGTAACTTCTTATTCTTTAGTCAGTTTGACATTGCAAAAATGCTTCTTACAGCGGGAAGAGGCCTCAGTATGTCGGCTTTATGATTTCTGGTGCGTTGCCCTTTCCGTGAAAAATGGCTTCCGAGTTTTTGTCTGTATAAAATTTTGATAACTTTCACTGGTCAGGGCATACAAGTTAACTCCCACCGCTTTCTCCTGTCTTCAGCGTCTTTGTTGATCATTACTTTGGTCGGAGTATATGGCCGTTCTTCTTATTGCGATAACTTTTGCCAAAGTTTGCCCCAACTTGTACCGAACTTCTCAGCCGCATGAAATTAAAGCGGAGCCCCATTAAGATCACTACCCTCTAGGCTCGAACCCACCCAAAGTTTGCAAATAAATTCACGCAAACATGCATGGCTGCGTTCCGAAGAGCGCGAGTCTAACCCGCGTAATGAATTGCCAAGTCTGCTTTACCTCGGGCCGTCTCCCTCCACGGATCTCTCTGGTCTGTCGGTTTTCTCTGCTCCACTTGGACGGCCACGCTCCCCTCGGCGTCCAACTGCCTTTGGTTTTCTTTACGAGCGCGGTCTCCGTCTCCCGCCGCGTGCCGCCCGGAGCTGTGTTTTCGCCCGAGGCGCTGTATTGACGGCAAGTGCGGCCGCCCGCGCCGCCGGGGCCCGAGCCAATCAGGGACGAGTATTTTTAACCCGGACATACCGCCGCCGCCTCGGGGACGACCCGACTTTACCGGTGACGTCACGGGCGGAGAGCTGCGGAGCGCGAGGTCAGGTGGAGCTCCCGCTGCGGTGCCGAGCAGCCAAGTTTCCGAATTGCGATAGTTTGGTACGGCTGGCTGAGAGCTCGGTTGTCAACCGAGACAGCTCTGTCGCGTGGCGCTGGTAAATTAGTCGCCTGTTTCAAGACCAAACTAAAACTGCCCTAGACGAGAAAATAATGAAGTGTCGGCTGTTTAATGGAGATAACTAACTGGTTTGTTATCTGCATCTAACTATGCCCCGAGGTGCCTGCGTAGATGGCGTGTGCGTGACCGATTAAGCCGGACAACATACGGCCATCAGGCTGCGTGGATAGGCGAATTATACGGCCAGACGCCGTACACGGATTGCATCTTAATGCAGGCTCACTTTACATTTAGCCGGGTAATACTTAGGTACCTGCTGCGATGGAATGCGACGATACTTAGAAGTCATTTCAGGCTTGCATTAGGATGCATAAAAGTCTGCATCATAGTTTTCAATACTACTTGCTCTATAAGAAGTACAACCATGGAACTTCGGTACGATTTTGAATAATAATAATTGTAATAAAGGTGCACGATTATGGGTAAACCAGGCGCAATAATACCTTTGAGCGATTTTTGTTCGTATCAATAACGAAACCTCTTTACTCGTTGAATTATTCAATTAAAAGCCACCGAGACGTGATACCAGCTTAATTATTTATCATATATGATGCATACGAATTACGGAATAAAGCCGGAATATTTCAATCTCGAATTTGAAATTGAAAAGACTGGAATCGCTGCCCGGTGACATCACTGGAGTCAGAAATGCATGTCACTGTGATCCTTATAACCCTGTAACGACAGCATTCACATCATTATTGACATGCTCTGGGTGCCATACCACGAGATTCTCAGTACCTAATGCATACTCCATACCATGGATACGTATCGGCTGTTTATTGCCATAAGCCGCAATCCTTCGGCTTTCCTTCCGATAAAGTAAACACTGGACCGCTCTCAAGCCACTGCAAACACTCGGCCACCGCGGGACAGCCAGCTTCGCCGAATCCCTGTGTTTCCTCCGGCCAGATCCCTGTGTTGCCTCTGACCACCCAGTGATCCCTGTGTTTCCCCTGACCACCCAGGGATCCCTGTGTTGCCTCTGACCACTCAGGGATCCCTGTGTTGTCTCTGACCACCCAGTGATCAGTATGTGAGTGTGTCCGTCCAGGTGTCCTGCTCCCAGCTCCCCACTGTCGCTCCCGTCTCTTCTCAGCTGACCACCCGCGTCGTCTCGCTGCCTACGAACCTTCATCGCCCTGCTCTTCTCGGCGCTTCGCTCCAGTTCGCTTCGCTGGCTCCGACTCGCCGCTCTCCTCGCCGCGGTGCGCCGCTCATCGCCTCTGCAGCTGCCGGCGGCGTTTTTACGGGGTCGACGATTACGGCGCGGCCGCGACAGAGGCGCGCGTGGCGCATTTGGAGCTGGCCGAGCGTGTCTGGCCCGCTTGTGACCGAGTTTTTGCGCTGAGGAACTTACCATTTAGCCCACAGAGCCTCTCAATTCCGAGCATGGCGCGGTCGGCTTTTGAGGATGTACGTGTTTGACATAATTCGTGGTTAGATGAGTCATTTTTCTTCATCCTATTTGTCAATGCTGCGGGCGACACGGCTCAATCAGTGGGCGCGACTCGCTGTCGCTTCGCTGGCGCTTCGCTGATGGGCGTGAAAGCTGCCCAGATCAGACCGCCTTTGAACGAGCAACAACACGCTCAGGGCCGTGTCTCGGTCATGGAAGCTGATAACTCGCTCTCATTTCTCACACGACAAGGGGGTAATTGTGATTTGTATTCATCTTCACACAACGAGCAGCGCTCTTTGTGAATTGTACTCCAATTCTAACGACGGAGACGGGATGGGCTGATACACGGCCCGAGTTCGCCTCTTCCCAGCTTTATCTCGTTGACCGCATCACCGCAGCCATCTCGCCAGTGCCAGGGAGACTGGCAACTGCGACAGGCTGTCACTGACCAGACGACTGGTGACTGTGACAGGCTACGATTGAGCGGACGAACTGGCTGTGGCAAGCTGCGACTTAGCGGGCGGGTCGCACGGGACCCGAAGTTTGCTCCCCGTCAGCAGTGCCGCTGCCCATGCCGTATGTGGGCCTATGACGTCACTGACGGGGGACGACCGATGATATTATTGGGGAGGGAGCTGCGGAACACATGTGACTGAGTTCACAGAGAGGAAATATAGCTGTACGAGCGACATCAAGACGTGATTAGTTATTTTTAGTAGGCTAACACATCTGCTCTCCAAGCATTTGAAGTATAGTGTGCAAAAATAGTAAATTTGCACATGTTACTTTACAAAATAGGTGACTTCTTGTTAATCTGGTCTGATAGCTCGCCATCATGCATCTGGCTTTGCTCCACATAGCGCATATTTGGCGGTACATTCACATAGCTCATCTCCGGTCCGGCGTGACTGAAGTCTGCATTCTGCACACAGTGTGCTGGCGGCTGCGCAGTGCACAGTGCACACATCAGACCGCCGGGCCGGCGTCACAGCTCACTGGCCTGTGACTGTGATTCATCAGCGATGGGCGGGGCGGCCCGGCAGCAGCGGATCACAGAGCAACAATGGCCCGGCGGGACACTGTGCTGGCTGGCTGTGTGTGTCGTGCAGGAGATAATTCGCTGTCCGTGTTGTGTCGCAGGGTTCCGTGATTATTCCCGAGGGACTGGATCGACTGTGTTACTATTGTGGGATCCGGGCTGAAACGATCATACATAGTACATACATACATACCTATATATATATATATATATATATATATATATATATATATATATATATGTATATGAGAGTATTTGCCTCTGTAATAAAGGAGACACCGAAATCATCCGAACAGCAATATAAAGTGAAAGATAACTTACGTCTTTTATTTAAGTTTAAACCCTTCCTTTATACTTGTACCTGAAACAAACATCACATTTTTTGGAAAAGAAATCCTTGCGACAGCCAATAACGTTGGCACATGGCCCACAAAATAGCTTGTAACTCATAAGGCTTCTGTTGGCGATGCTGCCTGAAGTCAGAAAAATAACTGGTGTTAGTAGTGAGAACAAATAATGTTGAACGCACGAGAAAAACAAACGTGGCGAGGTGCCCGGTGAGGAATCAAAACCTCAACCTAACGCTCCCTGTAAATATGGCGTCGGAGACTTCACGGTATCGTGAAGCGAGCATCCGTGACGCGGTGCGACACCCTGTACCTATGACATCACCTGCCGGATCGCACCCGAAGCCCCGCGCGTGGCGTCGTGTCGGCGGCGGCAGGAAATCTTGTCACCCGGCCCGGTATTGTTCTGTGTCTCCCAGCCGATCGTGTGGCTCGTAAAAAGGGGCCACCCAACACCGCGCCTGGTCGCGCGCCGCTCGAGCTGCACCCCAGCCGGCCGGCCAGCCAGCCGAGCGGCCGACTGTTCGGACGAGCTGCAGCTGCCGACGCGAGGCGACCGACGCCAGTCCAGGAACAAAGCCGGCACAGCGTCCGGATAGCTGGGGTGGGGTGCAAAGTCGAGTGGGGGTGACGGTCAGGCAGACTTCCGAATGGCGATGACGTGAAGTAAAGGGTTTAGAAGTGTGGCATGAATTTTATGGCTTAATGTTATAAAAGTGTATGTATTGTAGCTGGCACTTGATGAACTATTGATATACGTTGTGTAATGTGTATTCTGCAATGCCTTCATTAAAACACCGTTAGCTACTGTCGCCATTCAACAATGAACACGTCAATATGAGCATGTGTAACTGCGTATCCTTGTCCAGATATTCACATAAACTCTGCAGGAGCCCAGTATAATAGCTAATGCATCATGCATGGGTGCACCCGAGGAGCTTCAGCTGAATGGTTCACCATTCATTCATTGACTGTGCAGTGTGCAATATGCAGTGTGCAGTGTGCACTCTTGCAGTGTGCACTGAGCAGCTAGACGTAAATGGCGACCATCAGTC
The DNA here is from genome assembly GCA_030265075.1 of Balanus glandula. Taxonomy (NCBI): domain Eukaryota; kingdom Metazoa; phylum Arthropoda; class Thecostraca; order Balanomorpha; family Balanidae; genus Balanus; species Balanus glandula. Next base: position 10,310 of record JARBER010155780.1, read on the forward strand.
AAGTGGCCTTAGTATCTACATTCTACACTCTACACGCTACAGGTCGGCGTAATGCTGCAGTGGAAGCTCGTGTAGCTTGGATGACGTGAAATGTAGCCGAGCTACAGAATTTATGGACATATATTTCTTAGTGATATTATACCTATTATGTGAGTCAAGAAATAACCATGCTTATGGATTGTCAGAAACAGAAAAAAGACAGACTTTATGTTCCTAGGCAAACATAAGGGCCAAACTTGCCCGCCGTGTGTTCGCTGTTCAGATGTCTTTGAACAGCTTATCACGTTCAGATTACTTAAAACACGCTAGCCACTCATCAGCTCTGCGTCCTTTTGACGTCAGCAAGGCGGCGTCTCTGCGTCCTTATGACGTCATCAGGGCGCCCTCCATCCCGTCTAACCCGTTCCGTCTGACGGTCTGTGTCGCCTAGCCCTGCATTTTGCATCG
>JARBER010155791.1:0-10754 GCA_030265075.1 Balanus glandula
TTCGCCCCCCCCCCCCGCCAATGGCGGGTTAAACAGGTTAAACGAGATACAGACACAGTAACGTTTTAAAGAGACAGTTTATATACCATTACTATGCGCAATACACCACATCGACAGGGACGCAGAAGCTATGTTCAAGTTTGGGTGGCCGGACTTAAGTGTGCAAATAGTACTCGCCAGCCGTTTTCACAGTGCGTTTTTATAGCTGTGGTAGGACTTGACATGTGTCAAATGGAATACCACAAGTTTTAAAAAGCTGTGATGTAAAAGTCTTTGTACGGTATACATACATACATTCCATGATCGTAAGTACTGATTTAGGCGATATTAACCGTTTTTTAAAAAGCCTTTGTATTGCATTGGATCTAAGTCTTTAAAGTTCACATTCCTGAGGGACTTAACCGAAAGTGCATGAAATGCAAGGTTTGGTGCTGGAAAATAATAAGTATGTTATCAAAACCATCTAACTAGCTGATAAATACCGTACAGAAACGTTAGATTTATACAGAAACGTTGGATTTACAAATATTCCATAAGCTCTCATTTAAATTTTTCTCGTACTTAGCAAAATGGCTAATTCGGCAAGTCGAATCTTTTGCTTAAGTACGCGGATAACTCAAATGAGAGTTTATTGAATTTTTTTCAAATTCAGCGTTTCTGTACGGCATGTCAGCTAATTAAATAGCTTTGATGACATGATAATTATTTCACAGCACCGAGCCGTGCTATGCAATATGCATGCACTTTTGGTCGGTTAAGTTCGTCAGGAACGTGGATTTAAAAGATTTGTCCCCACTGCAAGACAGAGGCGTTTTGGAAATGGTTAATATCGCCTAAATCAGTAATTATGTTCCTGGAATGTATATCATATCAAGACTTGTACACCAAAACCTTTAAAAAATGTGGTATCCCAAATGATACTTAATGATGATGATGATTTGGGCTTTAGGGCGCCTCAATAATTGAGTTATACGGCGCCCATCCAAATGATACTTCAGTCTTACCACATCAATAAAATGCAATGTGAAAACGGCTACCGAGTGCCGAATGTAGCAACTTTTTTAACGCTAATGAACGCATTAAAATGTATTCCAGCTATCGAAATATCCACTGGCGGCCGCCTAAGGCTGTTAAGTGTGGGGCTGGGCGGAGGCACCAGGTGCAGTTGGTCGGCTGGAATGAGTAGAAAGTGTACCCAATTGTTATGCTCGTATTTGATCCTTTTAAGCAATTGAAATGATTATTTTATGTGAAATGCATCTAGTTGTTTGGCGCCGCGAAGCAGCGATATTTTTTTTACAGTTTGGCTGATAAAAAAAAAACAGAAAGTGAAATGAAGAGTTGATTGGAGTGGGTACTAACTTGATTATAAAAAGCCAAAAATTTGATTAGCTCCAATCGGAATTCAGCATTACGGCAAACCAAAGATGGCGACGATGCCTTTATAAGACGATGCCTCACCTAATTCAATGCCGTTTTGGAAGAAGACGTAAAATTGATGTGCGTAATTTTTCGAAAGATTAACGTCGATAACTATCATGATTTTAGAATTATGGCGAAAATCTTGTAGGGAATAGGTACTAAAATTTAACCTCCAGCGCAGTTTGGGACACAAACACTTGGTAACAGGAAATTTAAAAAAGCAAGAGGCAAAACGACGTTTCGGGCATAAATAATCCCTTTGGGTCCGGAGGAGCCGGGAGAGATGACTTCTGGAGATGGTCCGGACCTGGTCCACAAATAGCTCTTTGATCCAGCAAGTAAACTGCTGCGCCGGAGCACTGTTTAAGTGGAGAGGAGCTCCGGGTGCCTCTGAGTTTTCTGGCTGCCGACTTGAGCTGCTTATTGCTTAACCCGCGCTTGACCGGGGTCTCAGCCGAACACCATTGACCGGGGGGCCAAAAAGTGCCCCCCTCGTTATCTCCGGAACCAAGCGTCGCAGCGAGACGCGCAATGCGGCAATCGAAAGGTCTCGACGAGACGCATCTAGAACATACTTTATTTTGTTAAGTTGAGGTCACATGTCGGGTCAAGGTCAGGTCAAAGGTAAAAAAATGAGACTTTGACGTTTATCGCCTATGCTTTCCATTCAAAGAATTTGATTGCAACCATAATCACCCTATGTTTTCCTAATGGTATCAGCAGCATTATGCATGGACAAAAAGTGAGATTATTGGTAGAGGTCAATGTCAAGGTCAGGTCACAAAAGGTCAATATCACATTTTGTTTCTAGAAAGTCATACAAAGCATGTTAACTATGTTGTTTTACACATATAATTCACTAATGATCATCATTTGACCATGCAAACGCATTTAAGATTGGCTTAAGTCACTTTCAGGTCAAAGTCAGGTTACATAAGGTCAAATTTCAAAAATTATAAATTTTAATTGAAAATGTTTGTTTCTAGACCATTTTTATATCATAGCTACGATGGTGTAATTTGTTTTTCTGTATCTGGTCTCGAATTTCCCTAAAACAAATGGAACAAAATATGTCGTCACTATTTACCGTTCTTATGGAGCAATAAGTCGGTCAAAAATAAAGATATCGGTTTTAAATGTTGTATGGATATTGTTGCTATACATGTCTTAATCATATATCTTCCGGTTTTAAATATGTTTGAAAATGTTTGTTTTGTAATCATTTTTTCAAAAAATCAACTTTTTGAAATTTTGGGGTTAAAATCCAAAATCTTCTAAAAAACGAGATAGTCATGTTGTAACCATTGCAATTTAATATGCTTTGATTTTTTTGGATTGCAATTTAGTTCAAATTTGTTCTTTGTGCGGCCTGTCAAACATATGCTTTTTTATCGTAAAAGTCGTTTGTAGGGAGGTCACTAGAATCCATATACCTCAAAAAGTTCTCAATTTTTTTTTCACAAAAGTTGTCAAGTTGATGTAGGATAAGGTACTCAAAGTTTGAGCTCGGTAGCGATATTGCGCTCTGAGTTACCTTTAATATTCGTAAGGGGGGCAATGCTTGCCCCCCTGGTCAAGCGCGGGTTAAACAAAACAAACAAGTTGAAAAAATGTTTATATAAGATATTTAAAATGATTTAACTGAAATGATATTTATAAGATTTTATTATTTAAAATGTTTATTTAAAGATACCAAAAAAAAAAATTGGAGAAAACTACGTATGTAAAATACTAAAATACAAAATTGCAGAGCAATATCCCTCTTTTTGACTAAGTTATAAATCCTTGAGTGTAAGTGACTGATGAAACAAGTTTTTATAATAACGTTTCCGGACTTTTGTTTGACAATATACGAACACATGAATGTCAATACTGTATTTTTGAGACAAAAGAAGCGTTGGTACATATTCTTTTAACTAAAAATAGTTAATTTTCCCAATTTTAGCTAATGGAGCCGTTTATTAATAGTCATTGTTATTATTTTATATTTTTAATGTCAATCCACAACAGGCCGTATACCCAATTACAGGTACTATCGCATCACCGGATTCATCACGGATTGGGGCTGTCCTGGGATACGAACCCGGGACCTATCGCGCCGAAAGCGAGCGTGCTACCGCTGCACTGAGTCAGCTGGTCTCTGGCCTGACCTTAACTTCGCCTAAGGTTCATTTGATTGCGTAATGTAAAAATTAGTATTTGTATCGAACTATAGTGTAAAATAGCAAATAAAACATGTGTCACAAACTTCCGTCGGCAAGTCCGACCCTGTAGCTCAGTCGGTAAAGCGCTGAGCTTCTGACCCAACCGCTAGTGAGAGCCCGGTTCGAATCACTTCGGCGCTCGCCATTTGCTCTATCCAGGCTGGGATGGCCTGCGGTCGGTGGCAGCGACCACACTGAAAGCCAGTTGACGTCTGTGAGCGGGGCAGACCGTGTCCGGCTGTGTTGACACGTTACACTTTCGCCTCTACACTCAGTCGAGTACCCAGAATTTCCCGATCGGACGGTAGAGGTGACGGCCAGTGCAACAAACTCTGCTTAGCGCGGGCTCTGACTTCTTCAATCCGTCCATTCAAAACGTTCGTACTAAATTCATAAAAATGAAAATGGTGACCTTTTGTGACCTGACATTGACTTTGACTTTTACCAATAGTTCCACTTTCAGGAATGTAGGAGGTGAACCATATACATTTGAGAGGCTTTCGGGTGATTCAAGTCATTATCCAAGGCTTTGAATAGAAAGTGTAGGCCATCTACTCGTGCAACTCGATTTTGGCCTTTAATCTAGCCGAGACCTAGCGCGTGACCTTATTTTTTTTTTATTTAACATGTATCGGATTCTTTTAACTAAAAACTCTCAATTGCCGTTTTGCGAGCCTTACAGCGCGCTGTAAGGCTCGCTGCAGCGGAACTGTTGACCGCTGCAGCGGTCAACAGTTCGAAGGATAACAGGGAGGGCGAGGTAAAATTTTCCCCCCTGCGTTCGGTTAGAGACCCTGCGTCACCCAGGTTAAAAATGTATTAAATTTTAGGACTGCTAAATTAACGGTCTCTATCTTAGTATAAAATAAAAATAAACGCATTAAAACTACACATTACATTTTACAAATGATGCAAATGCATATGTTTAAGCACAGCAATACCAAATGGCAGTATTTATTTTTCCATCATTTCAACCGACTCTCAACTACAAGTCTCTCGGGCAAAACCTGCTATTTACGGCATGTGGCGTCATATACTTACATCCTAGACACATTCATCAAAGGTTAGAACAGCTTCCAAAAGGAAGGGGCAACATGTTTTATGTATGTCTTAACCATCGCCCTACGGGGTCCTTAACTGAGGTTTAAAAAACTGAGGTTTTTCTATGATATTTTGTATGCATAAGTGGTTTATTAGATACACAGAGGGTAAACACGCTCGCACGTGCAGCGGCACCCCACCTCAGAATTGTAAAAAGGGGCAGATTAAATATTTCTAAAGACCTTCCGAATCGGAACACAATCGGCTCAGCCGCTACTGAGATATATGATAGGGGTGAACTAGTGCAGAGGCAACCCTCCCCTGACCTTTTGGTAAACCTTCGGCTGACAGGTCCCTAGCGAACACCAACGTTGAACACAATCACTCAGCCGTTCCTGAGATATATAATAGACGTGTGCACGTGCACACGTGCCGAGGCACTACACACCGGACATTTATAAAAGTTGTGGGTGATGGGTCCTTATCCATTTACCAAATTTAAACACAATCGGCTCAGTTGTTGTAGAGTTTTTGCGAGAAAAGTATTTTAACACCCCTCATGCGGCAGGCACCACGCGCAGTGGTACTCATCTACATAGCTTGGCTTTAGTCTCGAATAGGGTATAGGAATTAAAGGTATAGGAAACGTCAACAATTATAAAGGGCTGTTCCTTGCTCAGCGAAAAGGACTGCGTGTCAATTGGAAGTGTGGTGGCCGACTCAACTACAAGATGCTAGCTTCTCCAAAGCGTTGCCATGGTTTTGGCTGCGTTGGGTCGTGTTGGGTCGGGGCCACAAGTTACTCAGATTTTCCCATATACCACAAAAGAACGAGTGAGCGCTTCGCGCTCGCTCGTCAACTATGATGTCCCCACACTTTTGAAACTTATCCCATCCTCTGCTCAATGTGAATATGCCGTAAATATATGCCATTGCAAGCCGTTAATAGCATGCACATACCTATCGGACGTATCTGTCTTCCCTTGAGCTGGCAATTCAATAATCTCGCCGACTTGTGTCTGATAGAAAATGCGTCTAACCTGACGGTCGTTGATATTGCCGACAAGGAAAACAGGGTCCTATTATCAAAGGTCTGGGAACGAATATACTGTCTATCTTATCGTTATATCAGTGCTCCGGCAATGAGGCAAGAAGCCAACATCACGAGTCAACACCACCACACTGCTATCTTATCCATACTGTCTTCGTGTCGGACCTGCGGCTGGTAAAGATATGTATTATGCATTAGGGCGAATACAAATTGTTAGTTGGTCTTAAATTTGCGACGTTTAGCTAACCCGCGCCGTGCCGGTGCTCTGCACCACCTTCCTCGTGCCGGGGGGGGGGGTTCTTTTACGCCCCCCTCAACTCGGCTCCCATAAAATGTAAAGACAAAAGTACAGCGTTCAAAAGCTTGTCAAAAACATTTTGAAACTATTTTAGGTAATTTTTCGCTCATGCTCAAATTGAGGTCCCCAGAGGTCACCAAATGTCAAAGTTTTCTAGTTTTACTGCTTGGCTCCAAACAATTCCATGTATCTCAAAAACTATACTAGCTAGAATCAAACGGAAAAAACAATCGTTAGCTATTGACATTTGAAATCTGCGTCGTTGACTCAGATTTGACCTCAGGTCAATATTTTTGGCTCCAGAGGTCATAAGTCCCAAAAATGCTGTTTTTGAGCAAAATAGGTTTTTGCTTATAACTTTTACCTAAAGCTGATACAGAAATTATGTTAACACCATCGTGTTTGTCTCGTCAAGATGCTTCGAATGATATGTATGGTGACATCGCCAGGTCATGTTAAAAATTTGACCTCGAGTCAAGTCGGGTCAAGGTCAAATGGTGGCCCAAGTAGGTCATATTGCATATTGCTAGACGTGTCTCGACGAGACAAACACATTAACGTCGGTTGTGCTTCTCTATCTTGTTTATATCGCGAGATATTGCCACATAAGGGATGGTGACCTCTTATGACCTCAAGTGACTCCATAGAGGCCAAGGAACAACACTTACACTTGGATCATCAAGAATAACCTATAATAACATGATCGAGAAGTAATGGGACTAATATCGTGCATATCCTTGGAATGAATGGGAAGCATTTGAATATTTCCCCATCGACGTATAATGGGAAGGTCATTAAATTGACCTGACCTTTGGTCACCGATAACGAAATTCGGAGATATACGAATTTGTAAGTTATCAGCCCTTATGAAATTCTGCAAGTATGAAATACATCAATTAAAAACTCTGGCTTTGGCACAACTACAAGCTTTTTTGGAGGTTTGGTCACTTGTCCTGGTCTGGTGACCTGACCTGAGATGACCTGAAATATTTTTTTTCTCAAAGCTTTCGGAATTGATGCACCAACAGGTAGCGTAAAACCCGGCGGCACTGCGCACCGCCGTTTTTTTCTCTATCTGCGAAAAACCTGGGGGAGGGGGGCATAAAAGGACACCCGGCACGGCGCGGTTTAACCTGATTTTCGAATACAACATTTCCTCCCTCTTAAGTCTTGCTTCGTCAAGACCATGCTTGACCAGATTATCGTTTTAGCGAGGTAGACTACTGTCCAATGTGGGATGTAGATAATCGCTTCAAGAGGCTAGCATGAAGTGACGACTTATCATTGTGATCGGAAACTGGACGTGAGCAAATCGCAGTTGCAATTAGCCATTAAGAAATTCCAGGAAAACACACCGCAGCTGCGGCTCGTTGAGTCGCTTCTGACTGGAAAATCGAGTGGTTTCGTTTAACTGGGCTGGGCCAAGTATAAAATTAGCCGTATCCTAGCTTTGCAGCACACTGTCAGCGAGCCGGTGCACCGTTTCACATCACCGCTTATACGCACGGTAGCATCATGCAACTTCTGGTGAGTAATGAGGACAGGTGCAGGCCTCCCAACTACGGTACTCTAGTCTAAATATACTTACTTATGTCAAGTTGGAGCACTTTAAGATTATGTAGAGCACTGAGAAGGCAGATAATTTATAGATATTGCATGCCCAGAGAACTATGCTTTTGAAATCTTTACTTACACCAATTCCATATGAAAAGAAGCAATACCTATGCAACAACCAAACATAAGAAAAAGTACAGGGTCCATGACACATTTTATATAATGATGGATGGAACTGGATATGGTGATGGAGAAAGCCCACAAACAACGAAGATTATGTCCATTTCTACTCGGCACTCAGCAAAAGAGCGGCATTGCCATCGGCTTCATTTTAGAGCATTTATAATTTGTGACAAAGAACATAAGCTTCTCATCATTGTCTCATTTGTATATCACAGTGATCAAGGTAGATTGAACCGAAAGCTTTGTGTATGCAATATTGCGATATATTGATTTGTGTAACAAGAGTTTTTTTTACATTATATCCACATAAGAGTGTTGTACGGCGCTGCTGATTCAAGGAGCTGCCCACTGCCTGTTCAAGTCCAGCTAGCACTATGCCGTGTCGATACAATATAACGCCAGCGGTGTCGGGTGGCGTTGCAGGTGCTCCTGACGGTGGCGCTGCTGGGGGCCGCGTCTGCCCAGTACCGTACACTGTCCGTCCGTCCCAGCTACGACACACTGCCCGTGGGAGGACCGGCGCCCGCCGACGCCGTCCAAAAGGCCACACAACTCTTCCAAAGGTAATCACCTGCAGTACGCCGATATTCACAACTGCACTGGCGTGATGTAATGCTGATATATTACATGTCACTCATATCATGGACACAGTTCTACATCAAGCTTTAGGTATATAGCTACCCGTAACGATTTTACGATGCTAAAGTGTCGTAACTACTAACCGGTATTGCATTCCCTTGCTACTTACTTAGCCGTGTCAGCGTTATTTGTGATATGACCTTAGTCATGCTGTGCGGTGTATATTGACTCTCCTTATGTCGGCTTTCCAGACTGTATGCGGAGGCGGCAGCACGGGCCGAGGCTGACCAGGATGTCGCCCCTCGGGCCACTGCTGCCCGCTCCCAGTCGTCGTCACCGCTGTCACGGCCTCTCCAGCAGACACCGGCAGTCCGCCCAACAGCGGCCAATGTGTACAGCGCCGGCCGTGGTCCGGTGGGCGGGCCGGCGCCGCCAGACGCCGTCAAGGTGGCAACAGAACAGTTCCAAAGGTAACCTATCTTAATTGAGTATGTATACTTTGGACTGGACGAGTCCAAAGGAATCAGGCCCAAGCACTAGGGATGTAGATGGGGAGGCAAAGTCTTGGCCTTATGGTAATCAGTGTTCATAGCCCCAACAATGATTAATTTCGGTTAAAAGACTAAAGGCATGTATCTGATGTTCAAGGACATGGAGGAACTTCTTCGCTAGAACCTTTGTTAAGAAGTTAGCGCTATGAAGTGCAATTGGAAAACTTCTTTTTTATCATTTAACCTTACCATATACAACACAATTACCGCATTACGCTTGCTCTGTTCTGCACAGTGTGGTGATGTTTTAAGACTGTACGTTGTTTATAGCGTCAGACGTGTGTAACACGGCTGCTTTGATGTTTGTTTTACTTTACGTTACAGCGCTAAACGTGTGTAACTCGGTTTTTGTTTTTTTTTAGACTGTACGCCGAGGCGGCAGCGCGGGCTGAAGATGCGACAGACGCCTCCGCCTTCGCCGCTCCCCTCCACCGCCTGCCAGCCGCAGCGGTGCCGCGGCCGCAGGCTGTGCGGCTGACGCCTCAGGTGGCCGTTGCCACCACCGCCTTCCACCAGCAGTACCGGCAGCTGGCCGAGCTGGCCGAGAAAGCTCCCGACACACGGCAGGTCCGCCCGGTGTCCCAGCAGGTCCGCCTTGGATCCCAGCAGGTCCGCCCGGTGTCCCAGCAGGTCCGCCTTGGATCCCAGCAGGTCCGCCCGGTGTCCCACCACGTCCGCCCGGTGTCCCAGCAGGTCCGCCTTGGATCCCAGCAGTTCCCTCACCAGCAGGCGGCCAGGGATAATCATCTGCGCGGACCCCCGGAGCCGGTGCAGGACACCCCAGAGGTGGCCGAGGCCAAGGCTGCCTTTCTGCAGGAGTTTCAGCGCCAGGCTGAGTTGGCCAGCGGGACCGGAAGCCAGCAGTATGTCCCGCGCTACAATTAGGTCTCCCGTGATGAGGGCAATGACATGAATAAAGCCACTGTGAATTCCGCCTTGTTGATTAAGGATCGTCGCAAAATTTATCTTTTGTTGGAGAAAGGGGCAATAAGCTTTTATCTCGTCTTGAGAGAACCCGAACCTCAACGCAATGTTGATTGCAGGTATGTCACTTATTGCCTTGGCGAACCATTTAATTTTGTCGTCTGTGAAATATGCCAGTGTATATATGCAAAATGTGAGAACGTCGGCCAACTGCTGGCCGTAGCTGCTCCTACAAATATGCGTTTTATCACCGTCACTATGTGTTTCTGACCTTGTTTTCGGTCATGATTTGTAGTTATGTTGAATATGCATAAAATATTTACAAAGGTTGGTTTACGATGCATTTTACAAATTGGGGTGATAGTAAGAAACACGCGGCTTCAGCTTATGCGAGTGAAAACCAAATAAGCGAGTCACCAAAGTCAGAAGCCAAGCTGTTTCCCTGCTGCGGACAGAACGAGCAATATCGAGCAATGGTAACATCGGGGTCAATAGCATAACCGATCGGGAGGCAAAGAGGGCAAAGCTCACCCCCAAAAACTCTTGAATTGGATTGAAATCCTGATAAGTACCTATATAATAAAATATTAGCTGTTTTCACTTACGCATTTAGTTTTTGTCTTCAAATCAACAAGCAATGCATTTCATAAGCAGACTAAATCCGAGGAGTTTGAATAATTGGGTAATCTGTTTTATTTGTGCCATCCCTATCCGTCATTCTGGATCCCCAAGGCTTACCTTAACCCTCGCCAGTGTTGGGGGGTGGATGCCACCCCCCTCGGTTTTTCATGAATAACTCACGTAGATATACACCGATTGCGCTGAAATTTTTGCTATTCTAGTGTTGAAGAATTTGACACATACTCTGAAAATTTTGAAAAAGTTAATGACATGACCTTTGACCCAGGACCTGTTTCTCGAGGTCATGTCAGGCGGAATTGGCGTTC
>JARBER010155802.1:0-10754 GCA_030265075.1 Balanus glandula
CCCCGCGGGCCCCCCCCCCCCCTCCCCGGCCCACCAGAGCAGGCGGCACGCATGATGGCATCTGCGCCACTGTCGCCGCCGCGCTACTGCCGCCGCCGCCGCCACCGCGCAGTATTATGCAATATTCATCAGTCGCCGCGCGCTGTGAGATATGAGCGGTCGCACTTTGCAGGAACACTGATGGCCCGACCATGACGGACACAGTCTGTCCCGCACGGAGACACCGGATCGCGGCGATGGATGACCTCGGTCATATGTCGGTCATTGGTCAATGCATCGATACCGGTGTCTGTCGGAGCTCGGCGCGTTGAAAGCATGACGCAAGAATGTCGGAAGATCTGGACGGCGCGCTTTGCTGAGGTGCTCGGACAGCACCGGCGTCCGGAGACAGCCGGTAAGCGGGCCTCGTTACGAGAGTTATGGCTCGATAGAACGATTGAATAATTCCTGCTCAATGGTCAAACATGGTGGCGAAACATCGACGCGTTTCAAGACCCGGCACTTAGGATGCAAAAATAATACGGCTAGCCATGGGCAAGACTTTGGCAGCGGATGGCCTTTAGTTTGTCATTTCCTTCACTGATTATGCAAAACACATTGGCCCTTGGTACCATATTTCAAACAAAGTTGAGAATAGATGAATACGGTAGAAAGTATAAAAATCCAAAGAGGCTGTCGGCTCGAAGTAAACTTGTCATCCGCTTCATTTCTTGCCTATTATCTGATCTGAAATATCTGAAATTTGAAGCAAATCAGATGAAGAAAAGCATTTAGTGATATTTTAAATCACGCCTAAAACTCGGACGTTGAACTATGTAGTAGATACGATATACGATATTTCTCATTACCGTATCAGCAGAATGCTCTAATTGACGTCACGGCATTTTGAACGAGCATTCATTTCTAGTACAATGGAGCAGTTTCGACGACTGCTTATTGCATAGTCAGAATAGCGGTAATTTCTAGGAGGCTTCATTGGACCTCTCCGACCCAAGCAGCCTATTATTTGTCTTCAAAATTCACCTGTCAAATTAGTTGACAGGACCAGTAAGAAACGCATGCGTCAGTCTCTATTAGTGACAGCCTGTCGAATTCCTCCAGTTCCTGCTAATAGTTTCTTGTCAAAACCTGCTTCGCGGATGAAATCATCTCATCACTGACTTACATTATTCATATATCATGAGGCTAATCTTAGGTCAGTTAGAGTCTCAGTGATTGAGATAATCAGAGAACAACTTAATGAAGCGCTCTAGTTTATGTTATGCGTTCTCTCGTACAGTTAGAACGACATCAGTATCGCACATGTCTACCATTATGTATGCATGGTAACACAAGTCAATGTTTAAATATTTTAATAATCTGTCAAATCGAAAGAACACAACACCTGAAACATTCCAGAGAGGATAAGCAGGGGGATTGAAATGTCAACAGCTCTTCACCAGTCGCACTCGTGACATAGACAAATGCCTTGGAACAACTGAGCCTGTCATCTTCTGCAGCTGTCCTGGACATAAGCTGGGTACCTACTTGGTACTCGATAGCGTGGTTCCGGAACAGGAACGGCCCGGTCAGTCCCGAAAATAACCGCTGCTGCTTCTAAATTCGGACCGATCGCTGATTCTTCCTGACTTCGTCCGCATACTTGCATGCACCAATGCATCAGATAAGCGAAGACGGTAGACAGAGGACATGCTGCATTACACAGAAGTTACACGAAGACGGGACTGGTGGGGTATTCCCATTACCGGCTCCTAGTGACTGACTGCTGGGACCAAAAGAATGCAGGACAACTCTTACTAAGGGAGCGGCATTCGCACGGCCACATGGTATCAAGCATTTTCGTGAGCGGAAACCGCAATGCCGTTTCTCAGCTTACATAGTAATTCAGGTGTGATAGACCATTAATCAAATAGTGCCGCGTCACGTGTTGGTTTGTACCCGCAACGTGGGGCATTACCGATTACTTTGATGTGGAATGTTCAAAAACAAGCTGCATGCAAATTGCAATATTTGAAAACTTGTCATGCTAAAGCACCATTTGTGTAGATTTGTGCCATAATATGTGCCATAACGAAAGTACATAACTAGAACCAAAATAAAATATCCCATTCTGCCTCGTCCTATTCCGCGTTGACCACATTCAATCAGTAAGCAGTAAGCACTAAACAGTAAACACGGTCGTCGTCGGTCGTCCCAGCGGAGCGCCGGAGCACCTCTCCTGTAGCCGGAGCGGCGTCACCGGTCGCTCCGCTGGGCGGGACGCGTCTAAAACGAGCCTCGCGGGGGGCGGCGCTCCGACCGGCCATGAGAGGAGGTAAACTGACCCAGATCGTCCGCCGGCGACGGGCCGCTGCGTCGCGCCGGAAGCTGGCGACTGCGCCGCGGCAGGAGACGCTAGCACCGCGCCGCGCCGACTGGACGACCGGACCGGGGCGGCCGCTGCCTCAGCAGGCTGGACGCTGCGGCGCCGAGGATATGCGATGGGGTCGGAGTCTGAAGTGGCAGCATCTGTGGAAGACGCCTGATGTTGAAATCGTAGCCTTCTGGCGTTTCCTAACAGGCGCCAGACTGAAACTAGATAGCTTGATAGCGGAACTTTGCAGTTGTCCGGAACAGGGATATGACAGCACGGTTCTTGCGCAGTGCGCACCCCTCCGTCGCCTGAGGCGTGTACGCTCCGGTCTGAAATCTCCACACCGGCTGACGGTGCCGAGTGCTGTCCGCCTCTGCCAGGGACTGAAGCCTCTCTGCAGTCTCAGACCCCCGCCAACTTGCCATGAGCCGCTCTGGGAAGTGGAGAGGGTTCCGCCTGATGCAGCGCTCGTCCCCGAGGCCGTAAACCTGCTCCGGGTGGTCGCCCGAGGCCGATTGCGGCGCGTGTCGGCAGCTGGACAGTGGAGCGGCGCCGCCACCGCCGCCGGCGGCGTCTAGCACCGCCTGGCAGATGCCGCGCGCGCGCTGTTGCAATCACTGCAATTGGCGCGGAGGGAGGGAGGGAGGGAGCGCTGCGGGGCGGACGCGGCGCGGCGGGTTCAGAAGCGGCGCACAGCTGCCGCCCGGGCAGTGATTATCTCTGCTGGCTCGTACCCGTGATGGGCACTGCACCGGTGATGGGCACTGCACAGCTCATCGGAAGCAAAATATGGGAGTCAAATGGATCGACGCCGCTCCTTTATTTGACTGCCACGACAAATGATCGCCAATAATCTCGGAAATAATCGACAGAAAATTGCGTTGGGGAAAAAAGTGGCGCACGAAATCGGCTGGCGAATGGGTGTTGACGGGGTCAGAAGCAGCCAGGGTGCCGACAACCGACGACGGCAGCCAGGACAGAGGGGTGAGAGGCTCTCCCCCTCCCCCCCCCCCTGACGCTGAGCGACGTGGTTAGGGGGGGGGAAGGGCGTTGACGCTGATATACGTGAGACGTCTGTCACGCAGTGGCTTGCTCTGCAGGCATTTCCGACAAGAGCGGAAGACAATTTCCAGGTGCGTATTTCGTCTGCAGTGCGAGTGTGGTCACCCGCACCACTTCCCAGCGTGATTTGTGACACTTTCCGTACTGCATTGTTCTGGTGCAGTCGGGGTTTTTAAATGGGCTCAGAAGCATGACATGCATGCTACTTGTTCAGTCAACTCAGTCCGTTAAGTTGATGGTTTGTCATGCAGAAACTAGCACTTCTGTCGCCTATAAATTAAATTACAAGACGCCAAAATCACGAAAAATTTGTACGGTCCTGGTCCCATGCCTTGACCTACAATGTGCATTGTACATTGTTTGTGTGTTTTACCAGTTATTTGCGCTTGCCAGGCGCTGCAGTCTGCAGAGTTTTCAATATTGCTTCCTGCCCTGCAATTGCAATGAACATACCTTGTCGTGTCTTTAAAGTGAGTTTTGATGTCATCCAAGGATATAGGACGGCCTCGAAAAGTGAGGGGCCAATGCAATTTTAATATCGTCTTGAGATAAACCAGCCCTCGTAGATCCATTATGTCTTTGCAGATTCTGGCTTTTCACATTTGCGGAACTTTTGACCATACACAGTTTCCTGACAAAGCAGAGTAAGACATTTAAACGAAAAAAATGAGGGAGCATCCTGTCCCTGTTTTTACACCTATATATGACGTCAGCTGTCCGTAAGAATCCAGCGAGAAGTTAGCCACATAAACAACACGTAATTCCTACAAATGACCTTCAATTTATCGCTATAGAAACACTATTTCCTGCTGGGGTGGAACTGTCGTTGGAAGACTCACAGAATGGTAGCTGAGAGGGATGCGGACCCATTTAACCCCTGAATGTGGAGAACGAAACACTTATTTACACCCCAGAAATGTCCTGTAGCTTTGCATGAAAACGTGTGAAACTGTGAGTTCCCACCAATGCCTGCGCTTTCAAAGGCGGTTAGCTGGGCGGAAGTGAATGGATAATCTGGAACACTCGCCATACATGAGTCATGTGCCAGACTGTGTGTCGTATGGCGCCACAGACGGTGTCACCTGAATAACGGCACCGTGGAAAACGCGCCAAAGGCTCGCGCCAGGAAAGCCTCCATGTCGCTCTGGGAAGCACCCATTCACCCCGGATCGGCTTCGCTCAAATCCCGGTGGCAACAGCTAAATATGTAGGTCATATTTGTTTTGCCGTGCAGTGTAGTACGTCGCATTTGTGATGTAAGTACAATAGTGAAGTACCACTTTCCTTGCGGGTCAGTGACTTAAGTGCATTAATTAGGCACAAAGACCCCGTACAGTTTTCCTCCTCCAAGTTTTCACTTCTAGGTATAGAAGCGAAAACTTCAAGAGTTCATGAGCATCGGGAGTTAATCCGAGCAGCATGCACCAGTTGAGTGCTGCCTTTAGAGTCAGACCGCCCTGTCTGCTTCACTCTCTCCTGATCCGACCTCCCCGGCCGCATACTACGAATTTACGCGCGATGATTGTTTACAACGGCAAAAACGGCGGCGGTGCCCTTGGCTGGTGGGCACGAGAGCAGCTTGACCATAAATGTGCCGTAAAATTTTGGGATAATCAGAAGGCAAACCTTGCACAGGTCGTGCCACCGCCAACTTCGTAATTATCAGTCATGAAATATCTATGAAAACGGCGTTAAACCGCGTAATAATTTTGCTTTTTGCCCGTTCTCTGGCCGCTTGGCTCGGGCGCAGGGACCGGGGACGATCGTAAACCGAGCTGAGTACATTATTGAGACCAGAGTGGAGCCGCCCACAGGATTGGTGGAGCAGCCAGCTGTCCCGAGGCTTTGTTGTTGTCCGGAGAAGGCATACTTGGTGGCGGACAGGCAGCAGTTTGTATTCATTATATCGTAAATTGTGCCCGCCGAGACTTGTACTTGGGTAGTTCTGTTCACTGAAAAAGCTTCCGTGCCCACCAGAGTAACTATGCTGCTTTGTGTGAGTTTGTGCTTTGCCTATTGTCCCCTACTCCCCTGTCCCCACCATAGATCCGTACCTATTCTCTCTCCCCTCACAAACTCCCCTCGGTTTCTCACTTTCCTTTTCTCTCGCTTGCTCCTTTTCGTTTCCCTCTCACATTCCATTTTCCGTTAAACTTTCAATTGATGTGATCCTCTTCCTCTATAAAAACCTGCCCACTCTCCTTTCTTCCTCTCTGCTTATCTTTCACTATTTCCTTATGTTATCGCATTTTGCGTCGTTCCCTCACCCTCTCACTTCCTTCCATCTCTCTCCCTCTCCTCCTCCCCTCATCTCCATTCCTTCCTCCTGCAAAATCCTCTCAGATCCAGCCAGACTACCAAGCCAGCAAGGACCAAAGAAACGCACCCCGTCGCCAGTGTAGTTTACCCGTAATCAATTAGGGTGGAGTAGCCCCGCACTGCTGCTCACATGGCCTAACGCGCCGAGCTTGTCGCAAAAAGCCGCCTCACGCGGCGAACCCGGCGCTCCGCCCAGGCCGGCGCCGCGGCAGGTCAGACGGGGGCGGGGGCGGGGCGGGGGCGGGCCCGGTCACCGCCCGTCCGGTCGTGCCGTGAACCCACGTTCCTCTTCCTCCTCCTCTCTCGGTCTTATTCGACAGGCTAACGGCAGCAGCACGCAGCCGCCGGGCCGCCGCGCCGATCGCCAAATAGCCGCCCCGCTCCGACCGGCCGCCAGCTCCGGTCGGGCGGGCCTGGCCACCACCGCCGTCCGAAGCCACCCATCGCGACTGCGGCCCCGTCACGGCGTCGTCTCCGGCGCGGCCACCGTCACGGCGTCGCCGAGTCGTCACGGCGGCCGTGACGCGGTGTCACGCCGAGTCACGACGCCGTCCCGCCCCGGGCCCGTCTGGGTGTCCGGACCGTCTGGGTGTCCCGCCCCGGCCCGTCTGGGCGTCCGGCCCGGCCCGTCTGGGCGTCCGGCCCGGCCCGTCTGGGTGTCCGGCCCGTCTGGGCGTCCGGCCCGTCTGGGTCCTGGGCACTGGGCAGTGGGTGGCCCAGCCGCCTGAACCGACTCAGAGACGGTCAGCGGCCAACAGGAGCGGCGCCGACTGCAGAGCCAACGCAGCGACCGCCAGCGAGAAACAAAGCCGCAAGAGCAGCAATAGCGGCAGCGGCGGCAAATAGGAAACGGAGGCAACAGAGGCAACAGAGGCTGCTGAGGAAACGGAGTAACAGCGTCTTGCCAGTGGTGGTCCGCTCACGGAAGATGGCAATTGATCAACATCGGTGGCCAACACAGGCTGCAGTGAGACCGCCCGCAGTGAAACGGTTACGTTTGATTCATTAAAAATAGCCCAGAAGTGCGTGTGGTTAAATATTTAGACTAGCGTTCTCTTCGTGTGACAGATGTAGGTAGCTGTAACTGTGTCGGACTATGATGTCACTGGGAGCACTATTCAGTCTTATGGATGGCAATAATCACATTTGTTTCTTTATTCTATGAGAAGAACCCGATCTTGATCTCAAATCGTCTGCACCAAAGCTCAAACATTGTGTTCACTGTTCACCGTTCATCCCACATCACATCGGTTTTAAGTTTCAGTCTGTTTTCCTTACAGGAGATTGCTGTTAATTTCAATTACTGGTTATAACGCAAAAACTTATGTCAGTATTATAATGGGAGAGCTGTATATTTGGGGCATGCTGCCCCACAGCTATGAATTTATCGCTGATATTTAATGTCCATCCCCACATCACTTCGCGCGCTCAACATATTTTCGCTAACTCTTCACCGCCTGCCTCGGTCATCAGCCTTCAGGTTACGTAACCTCCCCGACAACACATTTCCGCTCATGGCGATCACTTTGTTAACTGTTCTATCCAGTCGACCACCATCAAATTTCAAAAGGGTGCCCTGTATCCACTATACGACATACTTGAAACCAAAGAGAGACCGCCCGCCTCTGTCGTTTCGTCCGTCACCTTATGTCAAAGGGGAGCCTCTGGCGTTTTGCAATCGACAATGACTGTAACTCCGGACCGTCCGTGCGAGCCCTCACGAAGGCCGAATATCCCCATCATCGGTGCCGATTTCAGCCGGATTCGGACCGTTTTTCAACAAAGAGCGCGGCTTTCTCCCCAGATTACGCCACCTTGCAGGCTCCCCCACGGAGGGGTCGCCCCGCTAATGACTGGCTCGGCCCACTTCGTGTCGGCGGTCCCACGCACGGCGGCGCGTGCAGGCTGGCCGCGCGCGTGTGCGTGCCCCGCGCAGAGTGCGTCGCGCGCGGCGGGGGGCGGCGGAGGCGGGGGCGGGGGCGGGGGCGGCAGGCCAAACAAAGCGACGGCAGGCGGGCGGCACGGCAGCGACACAGTGACACGGGCGGCGATACGGGCTGGC
Organism: Balanus glandula; assembly: GCA_030265075.1. Taxonomy (NCBI): domain Eukaryota; kingdom Metazoa; phylum Arthropoda; class Thecostraca; order Balanomorpha; family Balanidae; genus Balanus; species Balanus glandula. The sequence continues at coordinate 7,797 of JARBER010155802.1, forward strand.
GAGGAGGCCGTACCGCTGACGGATCGAGGGCGGCCGGACGATGCGTCTCTCCCTGGGACGGGAGGCGTTCCTCCCGTCCTCACGGGGACGTTCCTCCCGTCCTCCCCTGCCGCGGCCGGCGCGCTGCAGCAGCTCAGTGGGAGGCCGTACAGCCGCCTCCGGCCCCAGGCAGGACCGGGGGGCGCCTGCAGTGCTGAACTTGCGGTCAGCAGCGCCCCCGGGGATGACAGTGGTGCGCAGTTTATGACGCCGGCTATCGCCGAGTTCGGCGAATCTGCGTTTCTGGGTCAGGCGAGGCGGGCGAGTTCACGGGGTCCGATGTGACAGACCGAAACTGGGGACTGTCAGCCGCGCGCGCATTCACCGGCCAGTCAGGCTCATGTCATCTGTCATTGCATGTCATATACAGGATGTCGCAGTTTAAAGGTCCGCTCTGCGCGCGCAAAATCACACGGCCGCTGCGTTCTAGATTTTGATCGTACGGGTGCATTATGCATTTACGTTAGGACGAAGCCGTAAATTACCATGGACAACTTGAACGTACACTGGTCGCTACCGGCTTACTAATGCGTAAAATAACTAAAGAAGATTAAGGGGCTAACCACCACACAACTGCTTCGAAAACTCTCAGTAATAAATAATTGCATAATTGTTAATAAACAAAAATAGAAATAACTAGGTAAGTATCTGGCGAACTGTCATGTATCTTCATATGTCGCACCTTAGGATATCAGTAAAACAAAAACAAACATGCCAAGGGGAACCCAGACAACCACAAGCCATAGAAGCCTCTGCTCCATTCGACCCCTAGTTCTGCTTCCGCGCTAAAATCGAGCCCAATCATCTCGGAACCTCAACAGCTTGTTCTCGCACCTGTCCCCATCACACACATCACACATCACACGGCCGCGGGGTTGTAGGGCGGTAACCAGCAGGTCGGCCGCCGATTCCAGCCGCGCCGCGACAGTGGCCCGACGCGCCGGCACGTTTCCCATCTGGTGCCAACACGACGATCACAGCCGGCGCCGCTCAGGCGATTAACTCCCACCACCGAGCCGGGCCGAGCCTGCAGTGTTGCACGGCGGCGGCGGTGGCGGCGGCGGCGGCGGAAGCGGGTCCCGCTCGGGTCTGGGGATGACTCGGAGAGCCTCGGGCGCCGGTTGCGTTGTAGGCGCCCATCAGCGGCCACCTGCAGCTTGGCAGGACGGTGGGCGGCGGCGGCGGCGGCCCACTGACCACATGACGCCTGCCGCCGAGGCCACCGCCGGCGCCGCCAAATTAGGCAGGTGCAGGGGTCAGCAAATCTGCAGATTTGCACCGCCGCGGGGGCCGGCCGCAGCGGCCATCTGTCGTCCGCCCGGCAGTCAGGGACGGAGGGGGGACCGGAGGCGTTACTCTAGCCCACACGCACACACCCCGAGGTGATACCAGAGTCCAGTTGTGTTATGAAACAAAACCGTGGACAATTTATGTGCGCACGGTGAGCTGCCAAGGCCGGAGCCGCCTCAGAGGAGGGAAACCAGAGTGGCCGATTAAAATGCCAGGTGTCTCCGCCAAACACGCGCCTCGCGCCCCGCGGTGACGTGCGGCTGGGTATGGCCGGCGCCGATGCATCAGCGGTTGTCGGGTCGGCGACGGGCCCCGATCGGCTCGGTTTGGTGCGCGCCGCGACCAGACGCCGCTAATCTGCCGTGAACACCGACCCGCGAGGAATGTCCGAGTGGCTAGCGGTTCCTCGGAACGCTGCCAGCTGAGCGTGGCGTGGTGACCTTGGTCTTAACAAAAGCCTTCAGAATGTCTTAGATCATCGTACTACACGCGTAACGTGTAGTATGATCTTGAATCAAAGCAGCAACGTCACAACAACCCTTCACCTCAGCTGCGCTACTAGTCTGGATTATTTATCAAGAGCAGTGTGTAACCGTGACCACGACTCCCGATATAGACCAAAGGTGCGAGGTCGTGTCGGGCGCAACGCGGGCTGACAGCCGTTTCCTGCAAAACAGCCGTCTGTGCCGACCGAGGTACGGCTTTGAAGTGAGGACCGACGCCGCCAGCGGCTGACATCCTCTGTCCCCGCCGTCTGGTAAACCGCACCTCGACCCGCCCAGAGCGCATAGGGCAGCCCAGAGCCGCCCAGAGCCGCCCAGAGCGCATAGGGCCGCCCAGAGCCGCCCAGAGCCGCCCAGAATGCACAGAGTCGCCCAAAGCCGTCCAGAGTCGCCCAAAGCCGCCCAGAGCCGCCCCCACCACTGACGTCACTGACGCCGGCAGGATTAGCCGGAAGCGGAGCTCTGGTAAGCCAATACCTGACGCAGGGTTAGCCGCGCGGCTCGACAGGCTGCGACCATCTGAAAACGCCGCTCCGAGACCTGCGCGGCTCTGTTGGACATGCGAGATGCTGAGATTAGCTGCCAGTGCTGTCTGTTGCTGTCTGATGCCTGTCACCCGGCTTAAAAACTCATCCCCTGCGCGTATCTGGATCAATTATTCTGTTACTGATAAGAGGCTGCCTCGCTCTTCACCTGGACTCAGCAGCTCATTTTCTCCCGAGTTTCGCTCGGACATCGTCATACGCAGAGCAGGCTGACTGTTCTGTAATGACCGGCAGGTGCTGCCAGAAGCTGCACGCCGTAGATGGAGCAAATCCGCGCCGTTTTGCTCCGAAGTGTGTCGTGCGCTCCCCGCTCGTCACCTGTCGAGAGGCGTCAGGGGCAGGTGGTCAGTGCAAGATGGAGAGATTACGTCTAGGGCGGCGCGCGTTTGTTCACCGCTGCCTCTTTGAACGCCAGTTAAGGTGTAATTTATGGACGTGTATTTGCAGTGTTGAACGTGTTAGTTCACTGGTCCCTATTTAGTTCTGCATTGGTGTTATTCATTGGTGTGTGTGCGTGTGTGTGTGTGTGTGTGTGTGTGTGTGTGTGTGTGTGTGTGTGTGTGTGTGTGTGTGTGTGTGTG